>BQKZ01001575.1:5822-25916 GCA_036244855.1 Temnopleurus reevesii
ATATTTCCTGTATAAATTAATTGATGGGAGCAAGTATAAGGATATTTCCTGTATAGATTAATTGATGGGAGCAAGTATAAGGATATATATTTCCTGTATAAATTAATTGATGGGAGCAAGTATAAGGATATATATTTCCTGTATAAATTAATTGATGGGAGCAAGTATAAGGATATTTCCTGTATAGATTAATTGATGGGAGCAAGTATAAGGATATATATTTCCTGTAAGGTTCACACTTAGAGCCGAAACATTATGGTTTCGGAAACTACGACAGAAGTACATACGTGCAAAGAGAATGGGAGTGTGTACAAGGCGTCTCCTCGCCTTTTCGACGAAAACAAGGCGCCTTGGCGAGGTGAATTACTTGCCTTCGAAGTGAACGTATAAGCTTCCGTAGAATTGTCATAGTTCTGAATAAAAGGGGAATTACACCCAGACAATAATGTATGGTCAATAAATGAAAAAAAATCAGATGAACAAACTGTGCAAATTTGAGCAAATTCGGGTAATCCGTTCAAAAGTTATGAATTTTCAAAGTAATCATTTCCACCTGTGCTGGGCATCCTTGAATTGGTAACGTATAGCCAATTAGCATAATCTGTGATGTCATACATGGGGAACTCCTCATTCACTTTGTATTTAAATTTATTGAAAATGGATCAATATAATTTTTCAAAGGAAGAACCAACACCGTTCTGTCTGGAATACTTGCATAATTGATGTGGCTGTAACATATTTAACAGAAAAAACACAATTTTGTCAATTTTTCTGGAAAAAGAGGAAAATGTGCAATTCTGTGTACAAAGTGAATGGAGAGTTCTCCATGTTGGCAGCCATTTTGTGCCTATACGTTTGGCAATTTAATGAGCCCATGAGGGGTGTAAATCAAAACTTTGAAAATTAATAACTTTTGAATGGATTATCCGATGTTGCTCAAATTTTTAATTTGTTCATCTTATTTTTATTCATTTAATGATACCAATTTAATGTCTGAGTGTATAGTTCTCCTTTAAGGTTTCGGTTCTGAGTGTGAACCTAAGTAATAAATCTCACTTCCCTTACAGCATAACAATTTATTGTTGCTATATCAGGACTCAAGACACAAATTCATAGATTTATAGATTTTTATAGCGGAAAAACAAATATATGGGTAAAGAAGTTGGCTGATACATTTCAAAATGTACCACATTTAAATGTAAATAGCGAGACAATGCGAGAGAATTGCATATTTTGAAATGCATTGCTATATAACATTGAATTAAACAAAAACAGCCTTGTTGAAACAAAACATTTATGGGCAAAACACAGACACATCACACGTTTATTGTACTTCATGAAAACAGACGTGATATATTATTGATCCTTCAGAGTAGGAATGTGTCACCTTGTACCAGACATAATATTCGATATCAATATTAGAGCCTAACTATATAATATCATAACCATATACACTGTATGAATATAGACACTTTATATCCCTATGTACTTACCATTGATTTGACGCGTTGGTGATGTATTTTTTTATCGAGTCACATTTTCAGTCTTTATAATGTTCCAAAGAGGGGATCATTGTTCAGAAAATGCATTTTTGATGATTCCCCCATCCTCAGTCTGGATGCAGCACCTGGGTGAACTTGGATGAGGCAAAAAGTCGTGTCTGAGTGTACACGCATCCCCCCAAAATGAGCTCCGAAAAATATTTCACGATGGGTACACTTATATATAAATTACAGGGTACTGTGTACTACTTTGTCTGTTCTTATATAGAGAGATTTTTCAGCAACTACTAATTAATAACGTAACTTTGTTTGCGTTCTGGTCCAGTCCTGAATATGCTCTTCTCTTTTAGAACAAGTTTGAGGCATAACTTTGCTGAAATAGTTCCTTAACTGTGAGAGCTCGTTGATCTTAAATTATAATTTGTGTATGTGGTCTTTCCGTGTCGACCTACTCCAGGGGCGTGTAACATAAAAGATGCAATTAAACTTACGATATATATTTATCGTAAGTCTATGGCAAAATGTGTACCAAATAGATGCAATTAATTGCAAAATTAATTATATCTCTTTAGGCCCAAAATCTTAATTTCAAGAGCAATGCCGTATCACAAAATTGTTAATGGGCCATTATCAGTGACGTGTTCCATCAAAAAAAGTTAAATTTTCGTGTTTTTCCTTATAAAATAATGAAAGAAATATTTATTTTTTAAAATGTCAATGAAGTTTTGAAGTAGGAAGCATTGGATTTCATGAATTTCTCCTCAATATTCATGACGAGTAATTTATTGCCTTCAACCTGAGCTTTTCTACTCATCATTAATTATTAATTAATAACTTCCCCTCTTGTCAATGTACATATTATTATTAATACTACTGTGTGTTTTATTTTTCAATTTGTGAGTATTTAACAGTTTTCAATGTTAAAAGTATTCGATTTTAGTAGCCTATAGGCATACTGTTTGTACATTTGTATATTTGTATATATTGTTATATTTGTTGTTTGCAAACAGGGGCTCATCATGGAAGATCACCAAATTGGTGAAATGAGCCACCCTGTATAAATATCAGAAATAAATAGATAAATAAATGAATCATCGTTTACCATAAAGGTCACAGATCAATGGAAATGGATTTTGCTACATTCATGTGAAATATCACACGTCACACACATCACGCAAAATCCATGTTCAATGTTCCGTGACGTGATAACCAGTTATGATGAGTCATATTTAAAGAGGAACTTTTTTTTTAGAAAATAGACCAAACTGTACTTTTCTCTTCAAGTATGATATGGACAGTTTGATTCTGCATGCATTTCAGAATGAATTTTGTTGATGTATTGTCTACTTTTCTAGAAAAAGAAGAAAATGTGAAATTCTGTGTACAAAGTGAATGGAGAGTTCTCCATGTTGGCAGCCATTTTGTGCCTGAACGTTGCCAATTTAATGAGCCCATGAGGGGTTTAAATCAAAACTTTGAAAATTCATAACTTTTGAATGGATTGGTGGATTTTGCTCAAATTTTCACAGTTTGATCATTGGATAATTCTTAATCCACTGAGAGTGCATCAATGTCTGGGTGAAGTTCCCCTTTAAGGTAATATTCATTAATATTGAGAACAACAAATACAAAATACAATGATTCCTCCATCATTATAAGATTTTGCCTTCCAAAGTCAACATTTTTGGTCACACATGTCACAGAAAATGGCCCTAATTCTTTTATCACCGACTCATTGCTCCGAATCAACAGGAGCACGATCAACTAATCTTACCTTGCTTTGAATTCATTCGCCTGTCACGCGATCATGTCTCGCAATCATGTCTCGCAATCATATTAAAACAAAATCCACAATATTTCAGTCGAATCAATTCATAAATGTGTTTTGTCACGTCTGTTCCCTCTTCATCAATGTTCAGCCTGATATGCGCGAGTTTAATAGATAATGAGGAAGCGCTTGTGAAACAAAAGATGATTGTCTGTTTGAGGTGGAACATTGATGTAGAGACCGCAGAAACAAAGGGTGGGGGGCTACAGCCCCTCCCAATTTTTAAAAAAGTTAATACGGTTAAGCATATATGTGAGTGTGCTAAAATGTTATTCCACAGCCCCTTCCCTCTGATGTAAATTGTCGTGTGAAATTCTTTTTTAGAAAATACGGGAAAATCTAAACACAGATGTAACCAGGAAGAATAGAATACTGTGTCCCAAAATAATGATAATAATCAGTCTTTCGCCAAATAACCTGAATATTGTTAAGAAATTGAAACTCCATACCTACACTTTAAAGAAAAGACTAAATGTATTCAATTTGGCCCAATAATTTCTGAGAGACATAACGGATCTTTGTAAGCATTTCATCGGTCCGGGTTTTTTTTCCTCCAAAATGTAGCACTTGACGACCCGTCTCCTTACAAAAATCGGAGGGAAGGTACTTTTCACAAGCTTTACATCACATTTCTCAGTGACCACTGAACCAAATCGTTGTTTTTATGTAAAATACAGGTGTCAAGTTAAAGTTTCATACACATATTCGTGAATATCATTCAGATAATTTCAATCAGCTATGAAGAAAGTATGATTGTATTTTAGCGGGCATATAAGCAGAACCATGGGGAAGGTAAACCAGTCACAGCCTCCTATTGGCGACGCATTGACAACTGTAAAATGAATGGAGGAATGATCTCTAAAACCCATTTTCTGTTTATCAGCTAAGTGGTGGAAAGGTCAAGTTGTTGCTGCTGACCTCCCCCCCCCCCCCCCCCAGCAAACCCTGGATCCATTCAAGGGACATACACTATACATATTAAGAAGAGGCAGTAGAGTCATAGAGAAAAGGGTGTTGCCCACAGAAACAGCTATAGCCTTATTCTTTTAAAAACATTTGCAATCTACCTTTTTTCCAAAACTGCTCACTCTATCAACTCTCACAAATCATAGTAGCAAAGAACACAATATTCTCATTTACATGTATATATTTCTGCATTTAATTGAAATCCATACGTTAACTTGTTCTGACTGTTAATGCAATACAATATGAATGCACTACAATTCATCTTTTATAATTGAATTACACAATCTCATTTACCCCCCTCCCCCTCCTCTCCCAGAAAGCAAATGGGGAAATTTAATAACCCTGTGGTACACCAACTAAAATTATGTTGAATGCCTTGAACAGCATGAGCATAATTTTCCAAAATGTGAAGAACGGCAATTGTATTTGTATCTATACCCGACTCAGAATTTAGCTGCAAAATATGTAATGAAACACTATTTGTAATCTGAAAACGGGTGTTAACCGGTACTTCCAACTACTCAGCATAATGTTCATGTACACCTGTGTGTCTGTGTATTTATTTCATTGAAATTTTATACAAGTGTAATGAAATTCTGCTACATTTGCTTTCTGGAACTGAATAAAATTGTGTCATGGATGGTAAAATTGAAATATTAGTGAGATGCATACACTTCATACAGTAGATATTATTTAAACAAAATATTATTGACAAAATGAATATTAAACACTGCAAGATAATGACAATGCAGCAGTAATGTATGCATCATGCATGATGGAAAATAAATTGGATTTAGGAAATATAATCTTGAAATAAAAATCGACATTAATGAACCTTAAACAAAATATGGAGAGCAAAATTGACATACTAATGATGTGAATACCCATTTTTATTTGATATGATTATCTTGCAATGGATGATTTTCCCTGCAAGTACTATTCAATGATCAATGACCATAAATCAAACAAAAATGGGGTAGCATATGATGCAGAAACATTACATACGCCGATACGGGGAGGTAAAAACCTATTGGATTGAGATGGCCAATGGAAACTCTGTATAAAGAGGTAAAATTCTGGTCTTCCCAGCACTCTATAAATTTTTGTTTTACTGCTATAACAATATTAATGTTATAACAAGTTATTTTATACAGTCTCAAGAACCTTGTTATCCCGACTTCCCACTGTATATTGAATAATCTGATCTCCACATGTAAATACAATCATCAGGCAAACATCTGTAAATACCTTGTCCTGCCCCATTTTTTTGACAAGTTTCCACACTGTCTTATTCTAATTTTAGACTTAGCCAATGTGGTAATTGTTAGGAAATCTACATGTAGACATAAAACAGAGGTCTGGTAAGTGAGATCTAGTTGACGCTTCTGGCAATCACCACTTCGTATAAAACAAATATAAGGACTCAATGATCTCACAATTGGCTTGCAACTGGATAACGTCACAGGATTGAAAGCAATGCAACCGCCCACCTTGCGTTCCGATTGTTACTTTGAAGCAATCTCTTTTTAGTTCAATGTGCTGCTTGACCACGGATATTTTATCATTATCATTGTGACATCACAATCAGTAAGCCAATCTCATTGGATGTGAGCTTACAACTTAGTGGTAAAGATTAAACATGTCCAATCCCCAATCTCACTAGAGACATGACGTCACAACTCCACTCACTCGGTCGCAAGCCAGTCAATGTGTGCTGGAGTCATAGCATGTGTGGTGGGTTTAAAAGTTGACGACACGAAAATTAGATAAAAAGAACAAAATTCTACATCGTGTAGATGACAGGATCATGCAAAAAACTGTAAACAAATTATAAAATAACCATGTGAATAGAAATGAAAATGTGAATTCACCAAACAGCTAAACCATACATTTTCTTGGGATAGAAAGTAAAAGTTATAATAGCCATGAGCTTTCTTTCCTAAGAAAATATTTAACTGAAATGTTTGATATGTCACATCTTAATTGTTACCATAAATATTATACAAAGATTGGTAACTTTGTAATCATTTAGTAAATCCAATTAAAGACACATTTTTCTGTATATAGATCTTCTCACATCACAAGAGAAGTGAAAACCTGAATATTTGCTTTGATTGTTGACAAAAGATTTCAGTAGCGAAGTGATATCTTGAGACCATTGTATAATATTTATTTGCCCTAAAAAGTTTGAATGTAAGTTTTTCCATGCGTTTAATTGAAAATGCATGTCCTTTATTTTGCCAGTCCTATACGTAATTCGATTTGCAGTCTACTGTAATCATTTCATGTACAGTGTATGTAAATTTTCCTTTTTATTGTTCCTGTATGTGTATTTTTGTTGTAGGGCCCAGAGAAACACAGTGTTTTAATCACTAACTGGGCAACCCTAATAAAATAAAGTGAATAAATAAATAAATGATTTCACCTGAGTTTTTACGGCAAAAGGTTTTATGCAACCGATATCTGCTATGAGGAGAATAATTTAGCTATGTGTGTTATCGAAAGGATGGAATTTGACAAATTTGACATGGTAATTCTAATCGGGTGAGGGAAAATAGAAAACATGGATCAGCTAGCACTGCCCATTTATATATAATACTTGCCTTGCCAAGCAGGGGACAATGATAAATGTTAAAACAAAATGCATACAGGAAGACAGATCATTTTTGCAAGCAACAATATAAATTCTATGATATCACAATGTTTTAAAATTTGATTAAGAAATTTAGAACTCCCCTCATTTTAATTGAATGATTTTTGTTTTCAATTTTTTTTTAAATTCACAGCATGAAATGCTCTTGAATAAAGTTTCCACTGCAAATTTTTATGAGCTTGGAAGGGGCTATGAAATAGGAATAGTTTGGGAGCTAAAATAGAATATTTAAATTTTCCCTGTTACTCTTAAAGAAATAATGAACAAATGAAAATGTAGCAGTAATTTGGTTGCAATTCTGTACCTCATGAAGACAATTTTGCAATAAATATATGGAAAAGAAGTCCCAATAATCTACATAAGAAATGATGATGGTGGAATTGCAACTTAACCATATCAATTTTACAATTCAAAATACCTAGGTAAATGGGACATGAACAAATCAAGAGCTGTGAAAGAATAACCATTGCATTTTTGAAGATCACACAAATCTGACATACAGACATGCCAACAAAAAATTGCATTCCTTTTTTTCTCATTACTTTTATCCTAAATTACGTCATAGGTGAAAAGTACCTACAGCTTGCAACATCCACAGACATTAACTATAATATGGTATTGATAGACAAGGAAAAAATTGCCTGTGATACATGTAGAAAAATGCGCCAAATAGCACAATTTTCATTGTCCTCACCAGATAGAATGGTTGATACATGATTCATGATTTTAATAAAAACGGATGTCCATAGAATTTGATACCCCTTATAAAGTCTAAGAGGCAGAGAATACAACATTTGGTAGGTATGTCTGTAGGACTGTATGAACTTCCTATTAATAATAGTGGCTACTTGCATAGCACACAGGTCCACCTTTCGGTGCTCATGGCGCTTTAATTGAAATAGAAAACTCAATGAAGACAATACAAATGGAAACAAGAATATCCTGGACACAAAAATTGTCTTTGCGTACAGGCTGCCGTGGTCTTTCCCTGCAGGCTGTATTGTTGTGTAGTTTTCACGGGAGTTATGTTAGAATAATACCCATAAAGTCAAACACAATTTACATTTGGGCCTCAAAATTTTGTCCCGCAAGGACCTGGAGGGGAATAGTAAATTTGCTCAAATTACACAGATATGTCTGCATGTTTCTGTCATTAGATCCTCCATCTGCCTGAGAACGGGACTCAACTCTCAGATCGAACACGAGGGTCTCCAGAATTTGTAGAAGGTTCACATCGTAGGTATAGGGCTCAAAGTTTCATGTTGTCATGGCAATCAGACCTCAAAGACAGCTTCGTTGATGACAATCAATCAATATATACCAGCTGCCGAGACAGCCGTTCAGTACAGACTAGCTGATGACACAAGGCTCTGTCCAACATTAACTCTGACGGATGGTGCCAAAATCTGTGTAACATTTGATTCCATGATGCCACTTTCCGGAAGTCTTCGGGAGGAGATGTCACAGTTCACAATGATTAATCTTCGAGGTCTATTTGATCTAAATCGATGTCTGCTTCGTCGCCGAAGAGGTCTTCATCAATGTCAATATCAGCTCCGTTTGCTAGACCGCCCTCTGCCCCTCCAACGGCTCCTAACGTAGGTTCTTCATCAGGTAGGATAGCAGCAGCTTCATCAAGTTTGCCAGACTCGTCTGCAGAGAGAAAGAATGATGTTGCTGTAAATTGTATGTACAAAGTTGGGTCACATTCCACTGTAAAGTCAGTATAAAGAGAGCTGAATACCAATATTTGTTTCAATGGTCCCAGCTCCTTATGATCTTTTATTCATTTTTAATCCTGATTTGAGATTACTGCATCGACATGGTATTTCTAATGGTCACAAGCATCTTCACTGTAACTGTACTGCTTAACGGGATGACTGAAAAACATTTCAATTAGCTTCATATCAAAATTTGCTTTTAATTAAAAAAAAATGTCTCCCGTATTTTTGAATGGCTCTTAGAAGGGGTAGGATCCAGATTTTCTCTTTTTCACCATTTTGCAGTAAAATAAATGAAAAGGTCAAAAATGCAATACCGCATTGCACCCAGGGTAAGAAAATACTTTTTCAAATATATTTTTTTGGGATATTTCGGAGCATAAAGGAGCTAGTTCTAAGGTCTGCAGGCCTACTCGCCTTCTGCACCTGCCAATTTCTTTATACTCTATTGCACCTGTATACCTGGGAAACATTTTCCTGCACTTACATTAATTACTCTAGCCTATAGCTAGATAATTCGACAGATACTCCAAAATTTTACAAATTGGTCAGAATCTGCCTGCTATATCTTTCCGAACACACCACAAATGTGGCCCAAACAGGTCTCAAATAAAATGTGTTGGGACCACATTCGGGAGTAGTTTTAAGGGCATTTGGATTTTGAACATTTCAAAACTAATAGCTGATTCCCTACAAAAGCCTTCCAAAATCCCTTCAGGCTTTTTCCCATATTTGAAGTGGCAAACAGAAGATCTCGAATCCTCCCAAACCAGGTGTATTAGAATGAACTTGCTACTGATTCGGCGGTGGTGTAGCCAAGGATTTTAGATTCTGTTTCAGTAAGGTCTTTGATTACATCTAATATCGAGTACTTACAATGAACTTCAATTTAGAAAATATGTGATCTTATGTGATTAACAATGTACAATACAATTTGTCTTGACAAGGGTAATTTATTCACGAAATGCAATTTAACTGATAAAAGTGTTATAATTTCAGTCACAACATGTTTATCCACTCTACCCAACACAGGGAGCAGAATGTGGGACTGGTATAATCTGGTATATTATACATGTATAAAGTACTGAAATAGCCCAATTTTCGGCCTTTATTTGCACATCATTCTGTCATTATACATTTCTTGCAAAACAATTTGGTGCATTTCATTAATTATTCATCATCCTTTTGTGTGATTCTGTGGAAATCTATTATCATCAAGACTAAATATTTTGTTTAATCATATCAGAAGTGAGAACTCACCATTATCGATTCCATTGGTTGCTGGAGGAGTGGGTTTGGGAACATCCGTTCTACTGGTGATGTGAGAAGATGATGATGCGTCGACTTCCATCGCTAAGGCAGCAAACTTTTCTATACTCACATCTTGAACATTCACACTCTCCTAGAAGAAGGATAGAATGGAAAAAAATAAATTAATTGTAACCAACACAAATCATGACTACAATCTGTATTTAAAAATGACAGTATATTGCAATTAGGCCAAGAAAAAATAATTTTGGCTGCTCTTAGCTGAATGACCGTCTAAAAATGGCTGAATTTCCTCTCCAACTAGAAAATCCAACTTAATTCTATAAAAAAAAACATACATGTGAAATAAAGCATGAATAAAAAAAAAAATTTCTAGATGTTGTTGGGATTTTCACTCCATTTTAAATCATATGTTCGACATTAAAAGTGTTCCCCCCTCCAAAAAAAATATAGAATACACTTTTTCTGACCAAGAAGTTCATTTCGAGGCAATCAAACAATATTCTGAGAAGGGGCATATCAAACTAAAACTGGAGTAAGTCATAATACAAATTTTAATAATCCATCTTTCCTATTATTCATGAGTATTGTTGTTTGTTTCCACAACAAATGATGATGTGGTATAGGTAAAATATCACAGACACCAAGTTATACAAGAGGATGTAAAAATTGATTGGTCAGGTTTAACTAAATATTTTTCTTAAGAAATTTAAGTCCGTTCACTTCACAGCAATTCTCATTTGTAAATTTTGAAAAAGAATACAACATAAGGAATCCACTGACAAGGAAATTAACTTTATAACATGACCAAATACGTGAAACTCAGCACTATTTGCCATTGTACAATGCCTACTCAGCTTGTAATATGTCATCAAACGGAAGGCTTATCATTTTTGTACGATCGCATACGTACCGTCCCAATGTACCGTTGCATGGCTGCGGCATCACACAAGACTCAATGTGCGCAATTGCTAAGCGCAAATAAATAACGCGCCCCGGCTGTGAACGCGTACTGATAGCATACGTAAGCTTTGAAATAGATGCGCACCTCGCAAAGCTGGCTAGACGGTATGTGGTACTGCTGGTAAGATAGGGATAAGCGATTTCAGAAACTTATTTAGTTTGTGGCAGAAATCATTCCTGGAATATTAATTTTGCAAAGCTCAGAGAGTCAGAGGCATTGTATAACGTAAACAGTGAATATTTTGGGTATTCTGAGATGGGAAAATGTTTTGCTTTCGGTGCAAGAGAGAAGATAGATTTCATACAGAATTGGCCTCCTTGAATAGAGCATCGTTCTTTCACCAAATGTGAAACATTGTACCATCCCACTCATGTNGTTATAACTGCATTAATTTCCCGGAGTAAATATTGTGATGTCCAGGGGCTCTCCAATCTAAATCTTAGAAATCAAAGAAATCATGTACGTCAATAATACAGCAGTAAATTGAAAGAATGATTATTCTCTTGGCGGGTACAAATTTCTGACCTAAATTATATTGTATTTAACGATCTTCTATTAAGATTGAAATATTCTTGTAGGCCTATATAGAATTGGCTTCTATACGCAAGTGTTACAACTGTCATAACGTACACAAAAAATAAAGCAATGTATTTAGGAAATTTAACAATGTTTCAGTAACATCCGAAATTGCACTTCGGCCGATACATTCAAACAGTATCTTAAGACCTACCTTTTTAATGCCTCCTACTCATAACTCCAACTCAAGCAGCATTCCTTCTACCTTCCTACCCAACCTTTCCTTTTCCGACTTTCATCTACTATTGTCTACTGCGCCTTGAGCATCCAGCAGGATGGATTTGGCGCACTATAAGTCACATCTATTATTATTATTATTATCATTAGAGATATAGCATAATTTTCTTGTTATTATATGTACATGTAGGCTATGTTTGAATTATTTGGGAAATTATTTTGTTTATCATATGATTTCAATAATTCAATTTGTCGTAGCTTTGTTTATTAATAACTGTATTTCTCTTTGCGTACTCATGAGACCTCCCTTGCAAACAAGACATCTGGCATAATAATAATAAAATAAGATATTGCATCGGAAAGGAGGAATACCCCCTATTCGTCTGAGTATACCTCTTTATTATATTGGAAAACTGTTCATATACACTAAACATCTCAATATATTTTAAATATACTTATTACGCACTTACACATGTATATGAATTAATTTGACAATTCTGTTTCTTGGATAAATAGATACTGCTCAAGAGGTAAATTGTCCTTGATAATATTAAAAGAAAAAATTATTTTTATAGAATAGCGTTTTTAACATTTTGAACATGTAGGTAGCAACTATTCTGTGACAATTGTAGAAATAAACCAACAAATGATAATTAGCATTATAATTATACCATGAATAAATAACTTTCCCAAAGAATGTGTCCATAATATTGCCATGATAATGTAAAATTGATAGTATCAATTTACTTTACTAATTCAGTACTCGGGTAAAAAGCAAATTTTCTGGTAATTATCAGGAAATTGAATATCACTTGTCACTATCCAGGGACCATGGTTGAAGGGGGGCGGTTGAGCCTAGGCTGCATGCCTTTGTGAGTGTTTAAATTGCTTATCCACAGTCCTCTCCCATACTCTTCAAATCGTTCCGCGTTTGATTAAGACCCATTTTGGGACCCTTTTGAGGGCCATTTCCCAGGCCCTATCAAAGATCAAGTGCTCTTTTGCCTAAAATTAAAATCCACAGGTGCCCTTAATATCTTCATTCTTCATCACTTCAAAAGTACACTTAAATACAGTCGTTTCCTGTGCATTCATCAGTGTTCATGATTCCATTAAGACAACTTTTGTACACAGACCTATCTGACAAAGTATGATCTTGATTTTGTACACAACCTTATGGGAGATCAAAATTTTAGGGGCGTCTGTTGGCCCTAGAGCGGCTGAAAATGTATTTGTCATTGGTCACTCTGTACTCTGGGGTGTTCAAGCTTTAATTTGAAACTGGTTTTGATTGGTATCTCCCATGTTGATTTTGTACATATGTCTATTGGGAAAAATGTAATCTTGATTTTGTACACAACCTTATGGGACACCAACATTTTGTGGGCGTCTGGCGGGCCCTTTCCACCACCTACATCGTCTTGCAGTGCCCATTCATCTATCTCGAGACTATGGCGAATCATTTGGCGTAGGTTCTGTGCGGTTACCTTTCCAGCTAGGCTAGCTGATTTTTTTTACCACTTTGGGCCCCTCCCATGGCCACATCCACCAGATAGGACATGCCAGACGGCCCATTCGTAATGTCGGAGAGTACGATCTTTGCATCCATGAACATTAAAATTGGTAACCTTTCCAGCTAGGCTAACATTTGCTGGCTACCAGTCTATATTTCTAATGGTCACAAGCATCTTCACTGTTACTGTACTGCTAAACGGGATGACTGAAAAACATTTCAATTAGCTTCATATCAAAATTTGCTTTTAATTAAAAAAAAATGTCTCCCGTATTTTTGAATGGCTCTTAGAAGGGGTAGGATCCAGATTTTCTCTTTTTCACCATTTTGCAGTAAAATAAATGAAAAGGTCAACAATGCAATACCGCATTGCACCCAGGGTAAGAAAATACTTTTTCAAATTTATTTTTTGTGGATATTTCGGAGCATAAAGGAGCTAGTTCTAAGGTCTACAGGCCTACTCGCCTTCTGCCCCTGCCAATTTTTTTATACTGTATTGCACCTGTATACCTGGGTAACATTTTCTTGCACTANTCTTTCACCAAATGTGAAACATTGTACCATCCCACTCATGCTTATTGTTGTTTCCATTGGGAATGAGTTTTCACTTCAGTACTGCACACTTTTTGCACAGTGGGAACAATAACATTTATGCATACACCACAAAATCTCACTTAACCAATCAGATTGCTAACATTCTTGAATCCATCTAGTAACCACAACTATCATCATTAGGCAAAAAAATTGTTTAGTTAACCTGGAATGCCATTTAAAAAAAGGTGTCAGTCAGTCAGAATGAAAAAATTCTTGGCATAGAACTATTTGGGAACACATTTTATGTGGAAAATAAGGTTCAAAAGGGAGTGAAAAGCTAAAATACACCTGAAATTTTCAGGTTGTATTTCTCATGTTTTTCTATATTGCTATACTGTTACTGTGTGTTATTTGAGTGATAAGGAAAAAAAAAAGATCATATTCTGAGGGTCAGTCGGAGAAGGGCAATTAAACAATTTCTTTCTTTTTTTCTGATTTTTTTTTTTTTTGGGGGGGGGGGGTGGGGGTCATATGATTGTTCTTACCTCTTCTTCATCCTCCACTGCTCGTTTGTAAGTGAAGACATCACCTTCATCGTCATCCTCTCCAACCATCTCAGGCTTGAATTGGAAGAGCTCACGTCCTGTAACCTATCAGAGAAAATAGCACAAAAAATATTGAATTACAAATCTGGCCTAAAAGGTGATTGGTTGAAAACTGGTCTTGTCACACATTAAAAATAAGAGATCGTTTTCAAATCAAATTGGCGGCTATAAATTTGTTTGGATCATACGTTTCATGGTTATGATGAAGAACATGATGTAAAATGAGCTGCAGTAACAAGATATCATTTTACATGGAAACTACAAAAAGGATGAAAAATTTGATATTTCTCGCACCTGGAGGTGTTGCTAGAAAGCTATGACCAATCGCAAAAACAAAATGAGATATGAAATAAGCACCTCGATTGGCATGTGTTCATCATTTGTAACATTCTATTGATCCAAAGTTTCTACCAACACCACTTTAATATAACAATTCTAAGTTTAAACGTCAGATCAACCTGCATTACTCTACTGACACTTGCAGTGGTTGTCATGGCATGAGACAAGCACCGCAGGCGATTTCAATTCCTATCTTCAGTTTTGTTCTTGTGATAAATCAGATATTTCTGGGTCAATTTTGCTCAATCTGTTAACAAAGCGTCATCTCTTCTGAAACTAATCTTGCAATTCAAATCTTAGAATATGTTCTCATTGGACAAATGCTATCATACACTCTGCATTTACATACATAGAATGCATAACTGCAATCTGCTGAACAAAACAGACAGATATATATGCGAAATGATTATATGTACAGAGTATTTGAATGGAAAATTGCATGGTATACAAAGCTCAATAGCTTAATAGGCATAAGCTACCATGCAAATTTCAGTTCAACTTCATTAATATTATCAATCATGAGATCATATAATGTTATTTACATTGTAAAAAAGGCAAAACATTTGTTTAGCCTTAGACTTACCCCAAGACTCTTGCCTTGTTTGAGTTCACTTTGCTTCTTCTTCTGATCTGCTTCAAGCTTTTTCCTCTTCTCGATAATCTTCCTCTTCTTCCATTCCATGAACGTATGTAGATCGATCTTGGTAAAGGTTCCCGATAAATTGTTCCTCTGAAAGACGAATTGCAAAAATTAACAAAGGTGTGTTTCAGCGCTAAAATTATCATTGTTTGCAATTACCTCATTCACCATGCTGGCTTTCTAGTGTCAATATTTCAGCAAATACTGGACCTACATGTACTCAACATCATATCCTGTTTTTTGCTCAAATTTTCTGTTTGTTCATCTGATTTTTGTTCATTCAATGAGAACATGACAATTTCAGGGGTCACTTTCCCTTTAATCACTAATGAAAATGGCCAATCAAGATCCTCGTTAAACACTCATCTTTAAAACACTAACCAGCAACCAACCAAAATTTCTCTTTCAAATTTGTGATTAATTGTAAACCTTTCTGTTTCAGGGTCCTGGAAATTGATAAATGACATCAACAAAATTTGGTACTCAATATCAAGAAAATTGTCCCCAAAATGGGAATGAAATTGATAGGGAATGTGGTCTCTCCTGCATAAACAGCTCAGTTACCTCTTGTTCTATAAGTTCCTCTAACGATATCTTCTGTTCTTCTTCTTGTTCATCCATTTTCTTCTTATCCTTCTTGAGCACGAAGCCAGGAGGGAGGGCATGTTTGTATTTACACTTGTCACCATTTGGGCAACTCCAGAACCAACCATACTTCATATCCTCTAGAGCTTGAATGAAGAACTTGCAGACCTGAAAGAAAGGAATGGTAATGAAAATAAAGAAAAATGGTACTGAAAATATGGCAGTAATTAAGTTTTCAAGATCCTTGTCAGGATCCCTAAAGAAATTTGAAAACAGTATTCTATGACTGAATTGCTATTCTCCATTACATAATTTCTGGCATGGTTTAAAAAATGATACATTTTGGCACTACCATATAATATACCCTTTCCCCTACAAAAACTATAAAAATAAGGTAGTCAAATTTTCCCAACACTTTATGTTTCACAAGATACTATTTGTTCATCTGATAACAAACAATCACAATTCACTCACGTTCTCATTCTTATGTAGCGGCTCATCAGTTCATTCACCTTTTAACCCCTTTAAGACGCGTACCAGACTAATTTGTAACATATTGCATTGGTATGCGCATAACTTGCACTGTGACCTACATGTACATAATTATCGTCTGACCAATCAGAACGCTTGTCACAGACCGCATTTTCGTGTATGGTCAACAAACTTTTAGTGATCCAATGAGAAACACTTTTTGATGCATGGCTGAGAAATGACTTCGTCTCGTGGGCGCAATTTTTGTCACTTCTTCTACAGTTGTCGTAGAGTCAACATCGTGTTTATAGAAGCAAGTCATCGTCCAGTTTAATCTAACTTTTTCCGTGGATATTCTTACTCTGGAATATACCGCTTTGGATACAACATTTCCGTGAATTTTCTGACACTGGAATTAAGCATTTTTGGATCAATTACGTTTTGGTGTTCTTCGTATTTCTACACTTGTTCATCAGCATTTGGTTGCAATTTATATCTTTAACACTTTTACTTATTTTTGGAGGAATCATTCTTCACGAACAAAACGTGAATTCCGTAATCTTTACAATTATTTTCCATTCCAATCAGTGATTTGTAGACTTCACCTTCGCGGTGAAATTTATTCTCCTATTCGCGATATACGAGCTAGCTCAATCCTTCCGTTAACGCGATATTCGCTCAGCGCCCTCTTACAGACAATTATCGCGATGCGGAATTTGTTCGAGTTCAACTGAGCCATACACAGTGCGACAGATAGTTCTTGGTTCCTGGACGAAAGTCAAGTCCTCCTTGATTTTGAACATATCCTGTTATTTCGGAAGAACTGGTGAGTAACATCTCTACATTATCTTCACAACACACATCCTGCATAATTAGAGAAATAAACATTCTTATTTCCCTAAACTTATGAATAAAGAACCCTAACAAGCATGAAACATGTGATTAAAAATTGATATAAGATTCTGGCAGGAAAGTCTGACGATGTCTTTTCCGCTTTTCTTTTTTAATTTTTGGCACACAGAATGTTCGACTATCCAGAAAAGAGAGGTGTTTCAAAATTCAAACCACAACAAATCACAAAGACACGATAGCATTAGACTTTACAGTATACACTTCCAAAATAAAAATTTCCAAAAATATTTCCAAAATAAAAAACAATCAGACACTTTCTGTCTAAAAATCGGTAATAAACTTAAGCTGAGAGATCAGTATAACTTACAATCTCTGTTTTGTTGGTCACAGCATTATTGGTGGCTCCATGTTTCTTGTTGACGACTTCTTGTAATTTGTCTTCGTCCCAGTTATCCATGGTGTCTGTGAAGGTACAAATAGAAATAATGAGTGTTACAGCTTTATGACAAATCTACCAGACACAAAAATCATTCAATTGATACAAAATTGAAAGTTCTTTGCTATTTTTTGTGCCATCTCTTTAAAAATAAGAGACACAATAGTCTTGTACATAACTTTCTATCAAATTCTTTCTTTCATAATCTATTGGTCCTCGCATGTAGCAAAATGTATATACGTCATTGTACGATATATATATATATAGAGATGGAAAAATATGAATGCAATCTTGCAGTTTACATCAGGGGGGGGGGGGTGCCCAAATAAGCCATCCCCCCATCCTAGGCATGGTCAAAATAGCAAAATGTATATAAGTCATTGCTCAATATAAAGATAAAGTTAATCTTAATATGTATTTCGTTTTCATTTTAATCTAAATGGCACTTCTTAAAGGGGAACCAACCTCTGGAATTATTCTGCTCTCATTGAATGAAGAAGAATCAGATATTAAAACAAATTGTGAAAGTTTGAGCAAAATCGGACAACCCGTTCATGTCGGACAACTCCTAATTCACCTTGTGCATAGAATTTTTTTAAATGGCTAAATGTAAAATTTACAGTAAGGTTACAATATGACTCTTCTCAAAATACATGCATCATCGATAAAGAAATGCTATACCCCAACCATATATTGGCATTCTGTTGACTTTTCCGGAAAAAAGGAGAAAACATGAAATTTTGTGTACAGGGTAAATGAGGAGTTGTTCGACATGGCCTCACAGATTCCCCCGAATTTGCTGATCGCACGGATCCCCATCTGCGGTAGGGATCGTGATATCTTTGTGACTTTGAAATTTCATGACTTTTGAACGGGATGTCCGATTTTGCTCAAATTTTCAGTTCGTTCATCTGATTTTTCTTCATTCAATGAGAGCACGATAATCAGTTTGTTCATCTGATTTTTCTTCATTCAATGAGAGCACGATAATTCCAGGGGTTGGTTCCCCTTTAAAGGTTTCCTTTGGTGCAAAAAAAAACCCCAAACAGAACAAAACAAAACAAAGAAAAAACACCCAAACCCTTCTGTATACATACCATTAGCTAAGTCATCTTCCTTGCCATCTGAGTAGACACTACGCTTCTCTGCCTTACGCTGTATGTTGAGATCGTGAGAGAATTTACACTTGTCTCCTTTCTTACAAGTCCCTTGCTTGAAGAAAGCGCACAACACTGACTTTGGATCAGCTCCTGTGAGGAATAAATATGGTGAGTGATGTAGGGAATTTATTGTAACAAAAATAATTAATAATAATAACAACAATAATAATATACTACTACTGCTAATAATAATAATAATACTAGTACTACTCCTACTACTACTCCTACTACTACTCCTACTACTACTACTACTAATAATAATGGTAATAGTAATAACAATATTATTCTACCAGTCATTATCTTTTCACTGATTGTTTTAAAATTTGGGGTCCAGCCATCCTGCTTTAATGTAATATAATATTGTTCTAGAGCAGTATTATACATATTTTGAACATGTATCCAATCTAAAGTGCTAATTAAAACCCTCAAGGCACTCAAAACAGCACTTCATCTTTTATAGTGTACAAATGGTGTAGAAGGTTTAATGATACATGCCATACCTTTTGATAATTTTTGAGCTTCCATGACTGGTCTGAATAGCATGTTGAGCTCATCAGCCTCCTTCTTCTTCAGATCTTTCTTCGACTCCTTCTGCGCATTCTCTGCTGCCTACAACATCAATGATTTTTGGAGAAAATAAAAGTAATAGAAAATGATTAAGTAGGATACACTCTCTAAATACATATATAAACAGAAGTCTTTGATATGGTGCCGTTAAAGCACCAGTCTCATACATACTCTTGCTCAACACATAACTGTTTATATGGTTGAGCCATGATTAGTCTGATTAACTGCCCCTGAACAAAGAGGGATGTATAACTCAGATCACTGAGGACACTGAACTAAGGAGGTGTTGTTCAAAAGTTACAATTGATCGCATATCAACAAAAAATTACTTGCAAATCGTAACACTCATTTTCATTTGCGTATGATATGCGCTTCTAACAATACGTGCATGAAATAGTAATTTGATTAGCGCGTTCCAAACAACTGCAACTTGTGATCAATTGCAACTTTCAAACAACGTCCCCTAAGAAACATGACGAAAAGGAACTTCTATGTAACTGGCGAATAAGCCATCTATTTTATTTGAAATTATTTTCATGCATCATCATGAAGCTCTCAATTGTTTTTGTGGGTTTTTTTTACTAGATTTCCTCTATAACATTGATGATTATTAAATGAAAAACAAAAAGGAGAGCTTAGAATTTCCACATACCCTCTTGGCATCCTTTGTGTTTCCATACTTGACTTGCTGCGTAACATTGCTGATGTACTTTTGCTGTTTGTTTCCTTTCTTGTT
>BQKZ01001575.1:26577-51345 GCA_036244855.1 Temnopleurus reevesii
TATATAATCAAAATAGTGTTCTGCTCGGAGAAATAATATGTATATAAAACAAATATGAAAGAAAACTCCGTGAGACGATGTAACGTACGATATTTCGGCCATAGGCCTTTGTCCAGTAATGACAAATTTATTATGCATCATGTTAAAAAAATATCTCCAGCGCGCGCCAAAATAAGATGCGCGTGACGTAATATATATATATATATATATATATATATATATAATATATACATTGCATCTGAACGAGTACAATCCCAATTCCTGTTTATTTTTTTATAATTATAGTCGATTATTGTCGGCGTAAATTGGCATATGATAAATATCGCGATTCACGTTCCCATGAACATAATAAATAACCAACTTCTTACTGCCCAATTTAAGTCCATGTTTACCAAATGCCGTCTACCTAAACCCAGAATTATCCACACCATAGACACTAGCCATAAACCCATGGTCCTAGGCTAGGGTATACTGCCGGTATGGTGCATTGCCTTGGTGGTGCAATTCATGCATATGCCAATGCCGGGTCCCCAATGCCAACTACGCAGGCCTATGAAACGTGCGTGTATGCATGATCAATGAATGACAGCGAAAGAATGAATGAATGGGCGCGCGAACAAGATCATATAAAATGACAGAACTGTACTTACCTCGATAATTTTCTCCTTTTTCTTCTCTACAGTTTTCTTAGTAGGTCCTCCTCCTCCTTTTTTGGGTGGCATCTTTGAAAATCATACAGAGAAACGTCAGTAAATCAGTAATAAATGACAAACTTCCGATTCCTACGAACGAAGCTGGCACCCTAGCTGTGCGTGTGCAAATAAGAGCGCGCGATAAATATGGTATACCTAAAGATGAAAATGGAAATTGTTTATTTATTTAGACTGCATTTATGACCGATGAATTAAATTTTACTTGGTATTTACGTGTATATGTGAATTTGTTCTCGGAGTAAGAAATTAATACCAATCCAAACCTTAGGACGGGTTGTTATTCACATAGGACACCCCCTCCTCGCCCCCCCCCCCGGAGAAATTTCATGCTTGCTCCGCCGCGCAAAAATAAAATTTTCACCGCGAGATGTATTGCGCAACTTTTAAGACTTTTTTGGGGGGTGAAAATCAGGCATATAATTATGTCGCCGGGCCACTTTTTGTACATGTCAGACCGAAAACGGCTAAAAAACGAGATTTTGTATACAAAGTCAATGTAAATTGTGATTACAGTCAGAATTCATAAAGATATAAATATTTCCACTTTTATGAGCTAAAATTGATTCATTCCTACAATAACATGCTAAAAAAATGTTCTGCGATATAATTCATCAAAAAAAAACCCTAGAAGAGAAAAGAAAAGACGGTCTAACAAAAAAACGGAATACATATGAGATAACAAAAAAAAAAACAGAAAAATTAACTGTCATAAAGTAGTGTCATATGATATGAACAATATTCACACACAAAATAAGCCTTCTTGGAGCTTTATTGGGTGAAACAGGGCAGAAAGTGTGATTTCGTGCATAAATTTGCAATATGAATTAATAAAAAAGATGTAAATTATGAATAAAAAAAAAACTATATGCAGTGTTGTAGTTCATACTTTGCTTTTTTTAACGGCGATCACACGACTCATGGCCGAGATCTGAAGGGGAGGGGGTCAAATTGGAACACCCCAGTATAAACTTGGTTTGAAATGGCCCTTAAAAGTGAATTTCCATCTTGCAAATTCCATGGAAGTGTGACATGTCTGTTATGCCAATTGCTTTACAACTTTTCATTGACTTTTATGAAAATTCATATACATATAAACCAAATATATGTTACACCCATATAAAATGTCTACGAATTTTATAAAAAAATAGCCATTAAGAAATATGAATAACAGACATGAAACTGTTTTGGAATTTCCTAGCTGCAACAATATTCAGTTGTGAAGGAGGCAGATGTAATCTGAAGAAGGGAGAGGGGGGGGGGGGGGGGTAGAACCCGGAACCCAGATCCACTCAGTCTCAACGAAATGATGTACATAAATTGTATAATTTTTTTTCATTTAAAATAGCGCCTTTTCACTTGCAAGTAGAGGGATAGAGCGAAAGAGAGAGATTTCCTTTTTTGCTCTCTCATCACATTTTGTGCCGATTTGAAAATGGCTCTGATTTTTATCATATTACATGACTTTAACACCATGCTAAAACCATTCTAATGCGTCTTCTTTTGACCATTACACCAGATATGATTATGTTATTAGCATTACTTTTCACATTGTCTGGGGCTTAAAAACCATACTAAATCCAATCAACGGCCACTTAACGCAAGACATTTTACCATCAAACTTATTGACCTATTTTCGGGATGATACGTTTCCTGCCTTTCCCATACTTTCCCCGTCTCTGAGTTTGTATAATGAAGGGGTCTGTAACATAACACAAGTTTGCAATCAATCGCAAACTGTAGTACATAATTTCCCATAGACTTCTGATTGATATCCATCGTACGATCGATTGCAAAGCTTTATGTAACGGGGCCCACGTCACCCTTATTCTCGTTTTCAAAGTCTTCATACCGTATTCAATTTGATCATCTTTTCCTATATGAGCATGCGCAAACGGAGGTTGTTTAACTTCTCCCTATTTTTGACTGGATGATATAAGATTCTGATCATCAATTTATATTCCACATCTCAAAAAGACGTCTCGTTGTATATACATCAACCATTTCGTTCTTGCCGTTCCCTTCGAACATTTTTTTTCAGTTTTCTCCAAAGATTTTTGCGGCGTTGGCATAACTTGATAGGTAAGGATAAACCACATTCTTTGATCAACGAACTTATAATTGTGTTATTCTTTGTGTGCAATTGTATTTTCCTATTCATTTGCTTTTATGTAATTTATTACGTTTTCCTGTGCTATGTTATATATGTGTACTTAATGTTTTGACAGGGCTTTCTTGAAAAGCAGGCCATGAGGCCTGAATGAGACCAACTTGTCTTTTAAAGAAAACTTGAATAGATAAATAAACAAATGAACACTAGATTTTTATTTTGGCCAATTCTCCGTAGTAAAACGGGGGAGGGGGGGGGGGGGGAGGTCATATATTTGGAAGAATTCATTACATCAACCCTTCCTGGAGGAGGACCGTTCAAAACTCAAAGTCAGGTGCATTTGTTAGGCGTCCTGAATTTGCCTCGACGTAAAGAAATAAAGTTAGCGACTGAAACAAAAAGTTGCTGTAGGCAGTCACGACTATCTTCCATATTTTTGACTCAAGTAAGTTTAAACTTTTCGAAATTATGAATGTATTATACAGTGTTGCTAATAATGCAAAGATATTTTCNGGGGGGGGCTTGATTCTACTCTTCCAGATCTCGTCTAGTGGATCCAGGAACACCACGAAAATCAAATTTGAAGAAAAAAACACCTAATTCAATTAAAAATGCGTAAAATTGCACTTTATGCTCTAAAATATGATTTAGATATAAGACAAGTCGTAAAACGCTAATATATTGTGTGAATTTCATTTTGAATATTCATTACCATCATAGATGAAAAAAAAATAATCAGGACAAATGTCATATTTTTATTGCCTTTTCAATTAAAATATCAATCTATTCAATACTGAGCGAAACAATTGTCATTCTTAGATGATTTACGGACAGTCACTGAGCTGCATATCGAATCTTGTTGAGCACCATGCATCAGCATTCTTAGTTATGGAATATTTTGTAAAATCTTGCACACTGAAGTAAAAGAGCGATATAATGAAAATAATAATAAAGATAGATTCAATTTATATAGCACATGTATCCACTCTGCGGAGTGCTCAAGGCGCTTTGCATGATTATTATTACCCTGGCATTAGCCCGGCGTACACCAGCGCACATGACATTTCAAGGAATAGATATTCTTATCAGGTACCCATCCACCTCACATGGGATGAGTGCAGCACAATGTGGATGAATTTCTTGCTTTCTGAAAAATAGTGTAAGATTGCATCCGAAAGCGTGCCTTCCATTGTTGCAAGGTGACAAATTGTACCCTTTTTCTAATTGAATAAGTTTTTTTTCAAAAATTCGATTCAAATTCGGTTTCATTGCTAACACTCATAAAACAAGTCCAAAGACTCAGATTTGTTCTTTTAATTCATTATAAAAATGCACATAAAATACAAAACAAATACACATACATGGATTCTAACAAAAGGTGTGCTTGTCAACGCATGTATACAACATGTAAAACATCTGCGCATCCAGAGTTAAAAGAGGGCTTGGCAAGCAATAACAAAAGGATAAAAATTGTATTCTCTAAACTCTTTTCTCCATTTCCCCTTCTTTAACTTTTACTCTTTGCTGCCCGCGACGGTAGACAAGCTAATAATCATAACATCACTTCATTTTCCACTTTTCTCCTCTTTTTTTCCTTCCCTATTCAAATTGTATATAAGCGCCTTTCCGGACCTCAATTCGCTGAATACGCAATTTTAATGAATTACAAACGAAGGCCATCACTCCTACACCATACATTTCTATTTAAAATATTGAATTTCTTTCACGTGAATTGTTCATATTTCTTTGGGGGAAAGAAACAAGTTTGTTGTATAAACAGTGGATGTGCATAAAAGCTCAGTCACATAACGGTATTTGCGTTTATAGCCAATGCTTCCTCGATGAAGAAGTAAGGCCCTGGGGGAGGTGTTTCTTACGCACAACTTTACGTTCGACTGGTATCAATTCTTGCGCTGAATGTGCGCACTAGTATGAATCATTACGCGCAAGAAGGGTTACCAGTCGAACGTAAAGTCGTGTGTAAAGTCTTTCTTATCTTGGTGAAACACCTCCCTGGTCACATAGGGCCCCGGAAGCAACACGATTTAACACAATTCATTGTCAGTTCAGAGATGGCTGCCTGCAAACAAAGAGTCGTGTTGAATCGTGTTGCTTCCGGGGCCCTATGTGACCGGGGCTTAAGCAGGGAGATGTTTGGCTGACGCATAATGTGCGTCCGTCAAACACAAACCATTAGTAATAATAGTAGTAATAATAATAATGATAATAATAGTAATAATAATAATAATGATAATAATAATAATGATAATAATAATAATAATATATCTTATTTACCTAGGGTAGCCACATTCAGCTGTAAGGTAGCTGCTCTTCTAGCGGGCCCTGCATAACATAAAGTTATTATTACCCTTCTCCTTTCTTAAATGCCGAGCGCCTGGCAAGAAGGCAGATGGTCCCATTTTTATAAGTCTTTGGTATGACTCGGCCGGTGATCGAACTCACGACCTTCCGTTCATGGTGCAGACGCTCTACCAATGAGCCACACATAATGATGCTGATAATAATAATAATAGTGATAATAATGCTAATGCTTATAAGGATAGTAATAGCAATATGTATTATGCACATATAGAGCGCATAAAACCTCTTTAGCAGAAGTCTATAAGCGCTCTACAAGGAATGCAGTATTATTACCCTGGCTTTAGCCCGGCGTACCACCAGCACACTTTGCACTTCATAGAATAAACATTCCTGCCATATACCCAGTCACCTAACCTGTGTTAAGTGCAGCACGATATGGATGAATATCCTGCTAAAGGAATTTAACGCCATGGATGGGTTTCGAACCACCGACCTTCTAGTTGATAGGCAAGAGCCAGAACCACTTCACCATGACGCCAATATACACTGGCTGTGCGTCGGCAGTCACTAAGTGGTGAACGCAAAGGTGTGACTAAACTTGGTCGACCTCGCCCTTCCATTATCACGCTTCTTTCGTTTCAAATAACACGTAAATGGGACTGAAATTCAATCGAAGTTTGTCATGTACAAGTAAGAACTGCATTTCTATTTCTTCTTCCAATGTGAGTACATTCCTCTGGAAAGAGTAATATCGCAACATTTATGTTAAAAGCAGGAAGTTAGGAGGGTTTCCTGTTGTTTTCTAAAATGGTTCCCGCAAGCATTTCTTAATAAAAGCCACTTCAAAGCGAAATCCTGGTGAATATATCCATCTAAATTTTAGCCTATTTAGATAATATACAGAGATGAAAAAAAAGATATTCAAGCATTCAATCCAAATCTATATCGCCATGATCCACCCGATCAACATCTTGGCCTGATTTTTAACAGACGCAAGCAAAGACATGTTTCTTCTTGAAAATCCGCATTAATGCCAGTGCCATTAGTCATTAGTTCACTTTAAGAAAATTTGTAGAGGAGGATAGACTTCATATACTTTTTTAAAGAAAAAAAAGAATGTGCTCATAATCTAGACGAATGAAGATTTCTTTATTAGTTTTGAGATGAAAACGTATACGGTATATGCCAAGTTTAGTCATGTAAAATGATCATTTTTGCTCACTATTGAATCTCAATGTTGTATAAGCGCACATCTCTCCAACCAAGCCCTTTCTTTAGACTACAATCAAAACCCTTTATCTGTTTCAGATATCGATCGGACAAAGTTGCCCATCATTTTGGAGTCACCGGTGGGCAGAGCTATACATTTAACTTTGATTCAATTTAAGATGAAAAGAAACGAATCTATTGTCATTTTATTTTTCCTGGCTGTAGATAAAATAAATTTCGAATCCAACTCTAATATAAAAGAAACTGTAAAATAAAAAAATTAAAAATCAAAATTGCAGCAGCGTTGTCAGAAAAACTGTAAAACTACTACGTTNNNGGGGGGAGAGTGGCCGAACGGGCATCATGCAGACAGACGAAAATATATGGGCAAGGTTTTTTTCTTGCTTTTATTAATTCTTTTTTCTTTTTTTTTTGCTTGACAAAAACAATTTGTTTAAATCTGGTAAAATTATTTTCCAAAACTTTTTTACTTTTTTATCTTTTTAAATTCTTGCATCTCTTTAATTTCTATGCGTGCGTTAAAAAGTGGCAAAAACAATTTCTCACGATAAATTTCTTATCGTTATTTGAGTATTGTTGATATCAACATCGACGTGCATCGTGCGTGTAATTCAATCAGGAATTAAAAAAAAATAACCATGTCAACGAACTGAATATGTCCACTTGCACATACACCACACCCTATTTTTTGTCTGCATAAAGGTCGATTTGAACGGTAAGAATTATAACCATCGTTCGTATTAAAGTCGAACATCATTTTTTTTTTGCAAATCGAAAGCCTGAACCAATTACCCCGAAGGTCTTAGTTGAATGACACGGGAGCGAACACGGCCATGAAATTGTGTCTACTTTTAATCGGACCAATGTATAAATAAATGACCCCCCCCCCGAAATATCCATTCTTTATTTACAAAGAAAATCGTTGTGAAAAAATGTCAAAGTACAAACACGGCCATGAAATTGTTTCAAATTTTAATCCGACAAATCGCAAAAAAAATTGAGAAAAAACAGAATATCCATCTTTTATTGGCAAAGTAAATTTTAATGAAGAAATGTCAAAGAATTAATCATGAAGAAATAGAATTATGGTATAATTTGTTCGCTCAATTTACTTACAGCTGCAAAAGTGCAAACATTGTAACAAGAAGCTCACAGATTAACCATTAGCATTCTTATTCATATCATATTTTGGTGAACTTTTATTGTTGAAGTAACCTAGTACTAGACAATTATCACGTTAAAGTATTTTAGAGATTTTTGTAGATATATTGGGTAGAGCCGTTTCCATCAATTTTTTTATGCAATTTGACCGTACAACGTGCCCAGATTGATGTAATACGGTAGAGTCTACTAATTGATAACACAATATGAAAGGCATTTAAAACATGCCAACAAATGAGAATCGCCAACTATTGTTCGGCTTATTTCCTAAAAATCGTGACTGATGTGACTTTTAAAATGTGACATTTATTCTTTTCTCCACTATGATAGGCATTGGCCATAGATATTGTCACTTGACACTCCATACTTAATTCTTTGTCGTGTCTAGATAATGCATTTACCGTCGCTTACCGTAAACGTAGCTTCTTCTATCAGGGTCCATTTCTTTTCAATAAACTTCCATTCTGTATTCAATCGACTAACTCTTTGTATCTATTTAAAAAGCAATCCCGCCAATTATCTAACATTCTTTAGAGTTTAACACACTGCCACCGAAAAATTGTTAAATTTTTCTCACAGGGCATATTGGGGGATGGGGGGGGGGGTATTTCAGCAATAATTAATTAGTTAGTAGTTTACTATTTTTACCTTCCTTAAGTGTTAGTTTATTTTCTTTTAAATTTATAATTATGATTAAATGTATAGAAAAACCTTAAATTATTCTCGTGTAATTTTTTATTTTAATATAGATACACGTATATTTATTTCAGCAATATTTCTGTTAAAAGTTGTTTAACTCTTTTAACATGGTTTCAAGCTTATGATTAAAGTTAGTTTATTTTAGTTCGCCTTCTCTGTTTTCTTTTATTTTAAATATTTCTCATTTGTAGTATTGTATAGAGTTTGTTTGTAATGGGTTTATGTATGCATGTTTTTATATTTTATTATAAATAAATATATATTTTTTTAATGTAGGGCTTTCTTGGAAAGCAGGTCAGCTGCGCTGACTTGAAAAAAACTACCCTCCTAAAAGAAGATTTTAATAAATAATACATAATAAATAAATACCATGTTTACTAGATTTTAAAAGGGAACTTTGGCCTATATTTCTAAAATTTGTTTACTCTTAAATCTAACTCTTCTGCTCAAAATTCAACAATTCTTTGAATTGCGAAAAATAATAGAAAACATGTCCGTACAATCACAATTTAATTGAATGTGTTGACCTCGTATCTACTGTAATTCATGTATGCAATGATTGACCAAAGGGATGAAAATGATGCGTGGGTAATGAACGAAGGATCATATTAAAAACAAATATTTGACAACAGGCATTGGACGATCGCATGAATATGGGTTTGTGTCAATTGATAATTTAATTTTCAATAAAGACCCGAACTTGAAAGAAAGACGAATATATCAATGTTATGCATCTTAACTATTGTTTCATTTTTTTAATGATATATTCTTGCATTGAGTTACGAAGATCTCAAAACAGGAAATTTGATAAGGGTGGTTATTACTTTTGTTGGCATGTTTTGTTTGAATGTACTTTTCTTGCTCGCATTGTAATTATTCATAATAATTAGATTTAGTTGTAATCGTGCTTTTAGAATGACTTTGTAAAATTGAGAACAACTTATGAAGGATGAATC
Organism: Temnopleurus reevesii; assembly: GCA_036244855.1. Classification (NCBI taxonomy): domain Eukaryota; kingdom Metazoa; phylum Echinodermata; class Echinoidea; order Temnopleuroida; family Temnopleuridae; genus Temnopleurus; species Temnopleurus reevesii. Next base: position 35,766 of record BQKZ01001575.1, read on the forward strand.
TTTTTTTTTGATTGTTCAATGTATTTCCGGTCATGAAACTCTCTACTCTGACATAAAGCTGTTTTGAGCAATATGAATCGGGGACTACATTATTATGATAAATCTTCAATACATTTTGCAGAAAATTACAAATTTTGAGTGGCATCATCATTTTGATATAAATTCACATCGATTTCTTTTTTATTCAAGATTATACGAATCTATTAGTAAACCACACAAAAAATGGTGCAATGTTGCAACTTTTAAATAAAGGTGCATTATTGATACATTTTCCTCAGAGCGCGATATTTTACCAGCTATAAACGCGATAACTGTTGTGGTTCGAACCTTCCCCATGAGGAATCGATATAGTCGAAGCTATGCACTCTACCGACTGAGCTGGCTCTGTTTTAACCGATGCTAGAATTCATAATACACAATAACGTTATAGAATCCATATCTGTATCCGTGCATGGTGGAAACACATTTCCCGTCTACCCCACAAGCGGGACGCCACACCAAATAAAAAAATCAAAACATCCACTTGAGTTTAACAAAAGCTATAATATCCGTATATCCAAGGTGTTCCCAGTGTTGCAATATTTTGCACCCTTAAAGATGCAAAATTGCATCGCTTTTTCTTAGTGTGCACAAAAGCAATTCATATTTTGTAATAAAGGCTTTTCTTACTCGGTCATAAATTTTGTCGTGAAAATGTGTAACAGAGAACCCTCTATACCAGTATTTCCGCATAATTATCAGGGAAATGATTACGCGGTTTATTTGAACATACATGAAGTAAAAGCTGGTTTATGATTATTATGTAACTGTGGTGTTTGAACATTCTAATTCTCGACGCAATTATACTTTGACACACTTTATTCTTATGAAAAATGTATTTCTCTGTGGTATCAATCTAATACTCATTGTGCTTTCGCAAAGTTCATTCAACTGGGGCAATATTACTCTGTACAGTCCATAGAGGTATATACCTCTATGTTACAGTCTTATGCCCATCGAAAGCTATTTTCGTTAGCCGGCATTTAGCCAGTTGACTCCTAGGGAATACTAGTCTGAGATGTGAATTATGTTGTTTTCCCCGCCATGTTTTTTATTGTCCTGATTTGAGTCTGATAAAGCTCAAGATTAACCCAGCAGGTATGTACCCGGATGTTCACCACTGTATAAGCAAGGGCGTGGTTTGAGGATAATCGTACAAATATAAAGTTTGCTAAAACAATCGGGCAATATACTGTCCACGTAACTGTTGCTTAAAATCTACCCCCTCCCCCCCCCAAAAAAAAACAAAAATACCCCGAGGTAGTTGCTAGCTAATGTTAATTCAAATTTGCACCGTTTTCTATTAGAAAACTGGTTATGTAGATAGCACACTCAACAACATTTTAAGAATGAATAAATATATTTATTTTTTTAATCAAGTTTCCATATTGATAACAGAAATATCAATATTTGTGAGCTGTTTAAAAGTCAAAAGACCCAGATCATTTTAACTCTTGCGGCTCTTTTTGTATACGTTTTCTCTCAGATCAGATGTTGAAGATGAAGACAATGAAGATGAAATCGAGAGACCTCCTGCGCCTTACATTACTTGCCCTTGTGATCAAGATTGGGAGTTCAATGGACACAACTATCACCCCCTCCGAAGGGCGGACTGAAAAGGATTGGACAACAGAACCAGACCACATCAACCAGTGGGCCTTCAGCACCGTCACTACTTCAGATGATTCTACAACGGTTGGAGACGTCATCAGCGATGGAACAGACGCACCTGCCTCCTGGCTATGGGATCCCGTCCATTGGTCCTGGGTCCTTATCCTGCAGCTTCTGTTCGCCCTCCTTGGTGTCGTAGGGAACATCCTGGTCCTCGTTGTCCTGTTACAGAGACGGAGACACTGCCGTTCTACTGACACCTTGATAGCAGCTCTGGCCACTGCAGATTTCCTCACATCCGTTTTCCTGATCCCGATTCCTAAAGCCTTGCGGATTCCTGATGACTGGACAGGACTGGCTTACTGCAAGGTGCTCTTCCCAAACTTCTTGTTATGGGTGTGCATATCTGCTTCTATCTATACCCTGATGGCTATAGCTATAGAGAGATTCATCGCCGTCGTGTATCCGCTCTACTTCAGCCGCTCCTTGACGCGCCGCGCTGTCTCGATGTGGGTCATCATCATCTGGATCGCTTCGTTTCTTTCCTCCATGCGCGGCCTCATCCTCTTCCGGGTGAACAACATCACAAACAAGTGCGCCCTCACCTACCGGACCGACCTGGAGAGGGTCGCTTATGGATGCTATGTCTTTGCCATCCGCATCGTCATACCGACCTTGACAATGCTCATCACACAGACCGCTATTGCAGTGACCCTTCACCGCCAGGCCAACAGGTTCGGTAACTCTGGCAATGACAGCACCGCTCCAGCAACGTTCCACGTGGTTGCCAAGAACCGAGTCCTCAAGATGATGCTGATTGTTATCCTCATCTATGTCGTCTGCTGGAGTCCCAATCAGATCGCATTCTTCGGATACAACCTCGGCGTAGTCCCGACATCTTATAGGTTGGTATAGGAAATATAGTCCAACAAGATTGTTTAAAGATACATTCATGGTTTGACAAATAGGCCGATATAGTTCAAAAGATGTCATGTATCTGTATGGTTTGGTCCGAAAAATGTCCGCTCCAGACACATCAACACTAATTATAATTGAGACGTAAATTTGAAGTTTTAACTGGTCAAGTCATTACATTTTTACGCATTACTCAGATTATATCCTGTTATGGGGCTAGGCAGGTCTGGCTTGACAAATGAGTTTTCCACTGGCTATTTGTTGGTTATATAAACTCAACTCTTGTAATTTATTGATCATTCAGCTGACTCGTCCATATTGGAACTTTTACAACTCGCCCGAACTCTGATCGGCTGATACATAATTCGTCCTTAGTCACATATCCTTTATAATGAAAGGTAGCCGCTGAATTGTGTCTCTCTTAAGAGTTTGCCTTCCCTTGATTGTTTTCCTCAAATAACCTGATACGAAGGAAACAATATTTATACGCCAAATATTTCCACGTACCGTATCGCTTATTATATATCTTTGTCACGTCTCATTTTCAGGTATAGCAACCTGAACAGCGTGTTCACTCTCATGGGGTTCTTCAATTCGTGTGCCAATCCAATCATCTACACAGCTCGCCATCCAGAGTTCAGGAACGCCATCAAAGGATTGATCTTCTCCGGACCGGTCAAACAGCATTCCATATTCGGTCATCAGGAAACTAGCGTCACAGCCTTGAGGAAGAGTGATGTCCAGGAGTAGATCGATTCGTACTTGGGTTGACTCAGCGACGGATATAGTGGATTCAGCTGGTCCAATTGTCTAAGGATATCCTACCCTTAAAAGAATTAGAATAATGTTTTAGGAATCGAACTTCCAAGTCGGTGAACATCGAGGCCAGAAGTAAACTATGATCGATATGATAAGGATGGTTTATCATGTACAGCTTTCGTTTGAAAATGGTCAACAACTTCATTCAAGGCTTCGCAATAGCTACATCAATACAAAAAGTAACTTCCCTGTTCATTTACTTGATAGGTGCGACACGTTTTCGACATTTTACCGCTGAATTGGGGGAGGGCATTTGCTTTGTCTGTATTGTGAATGATTGAATGGAAGCTGTTACCTTTGTCCAAATATTTCGTCCTTTCTGTTCACAGCGACTGAACTGTATAGTCACAAATGACTTTAGGATGTAAGACCCCAGTCACATAGAAGCCCCGACTGATCACGATTCGACACGATTCTTTGTTGTTCTGCTGAATCGCATTCAATCGGGGCTTCAAGGTGACTGGGGTCTTACATCAATGAATTTATCCTGACCACGACTTGCGTCTCCAAGTGTTGTATATACACTGAAATAAGTATACTATACTAAGGCGGTGTTGTTCAAAAGCTGCAATTGATCGCAAGTTGAAGTTGATCGGAACGTGCAAATCAAAATCATTGTTTCATGCTCGTCTTCTACTAAATGCGCGCACAATGCACAAATGAAAATGCGCGTTACAATTTGTAAAGTTGTTGTTGATTTGCAGTTGATTTTGAACAACATCCCCTAAGAATCATCATTTTCTAAATGCTGTACCACACCTTTTCGTTTATGATGGGGTCACATTAATTCGTATAGTTTTTCTAGAGCATTTTTAGATCGTGGTACTTAGCAAAATATATTTCCTGAAATACAAAATTATTTTCTAAAATTTTGGCACGAAATGAAACTAGCTATTTCAGGCTTCAAATATATTTAAAACTAAAATTAGTTCACGAAAGAATCACGGAGATATCACGATATCAAAATTCGATTGACGGAACAATCGCATAGCTCCACGCTGGAAAATGGCGAAAATTGTCAACAAACTGTGTCATATTAATTCGTAGACCCCGTTTTGCACAAGATTGACCGTAAAATTGCTTCCATCTAAGATGCAAAATTTACAGTAGTTTGAACACAAAATATCAAGAAATCGGATGGTATGACGGCTAACTTACAATTTTGATGATTTCTGTTCGAAAAATGGAAGGATCGGATCAGTGTGGCAAGACCCATGTTTTCTGCAAATGCAAGCAAATCTGCCAATCTTTTGGCAATATTTTCATTGTTTTTGGTCCTTTTGCTAAGAAAATCCAGTTTTGGCAAATAAACAACCCTCTTCACGATGGTGATGTCAGATTTGTAATATTTCATCGATTTTGTAGAAATTCACATGATGTACGAATTAATATGATGGGCGAATTAATGTGACAGCACAATATAGCCAACGTCTGCACAGCGTTCATGTCGCTCAGTAAACGCAGAACTACAATTTGCTTGACCCCTATTGAAAGCGTTCGTCCAGCGCTCGACGTACACACGCATAAGCGTCAACTAAGCGTCACTATATACTCCTATTGTAAGCTGAGAAAGTGTTGTCTAAAAACGTTTTATTTATTTATTTATTTATTTCATACTTTTTCTTGTCAAGCAATGATGGTCAAAAGGGAGCCTCTTAATTTTGCACCACGATAAAGATGATTACCGTATGCGAACAGTGATTTTGATAAGTCAATGTGAAACTTTTTGTAGCATTTGCATGCCTTGTATATAGATCTAGTTGTGTGCATTTGAATTGAATTGAATTGAATATAATGCATATAATTAATATTGTATATAATTTGTATATAACTAATTATAAAAAAGTATTTGTTTGTTTGTTAGTTAGATATCACACTAGGACGTTTTCAGCTAGCGTTTATGCCTGACATATATATATATAAACAATTGAAACATTGGCATGCACCCTTTTTTAAAGCTCTGGTAAAATTCTGGGCGCATGCGTAACATTCTTAACGAGTTAAACATATGTATGACCTGTTAGTAAGTTACCTAGATTCTAGAACGACTCATTAATATATTTCAAGAGTTCTTAGCGTATCTTTGTCGTTTCGTAACATTTTGGTGTTATTGCACGTTGACATTCTGAACAGGGTTTGCGAGAGGTTTTTTTTGCAAAGGCAACGCTGACTTAGGTCGACATAGGCCTGGTATGTCGAATACGTTATGGATATTTTAATCGTTATGAACACGCTAAAATACACTGACACATGTCGTCATAAGTTCGTCAGATGATTTAATTTTCGACGTATATATGCTGACATACGGGTCATTATTTCTGCTTTAGTTATAGGTAAGTTATGCATTCGCCGACATACTTTCATAAAAGTATTCTTTAAGTTACTCATAGGTCGAAAAAAAAAACGCCGAGATAATATCTAATCTTTAAAGGTAGACTACTAGATTTTCAGCCTAAAATCTGACTTTCCAAGATTGCTGTGTTATGTTGAAGAGTGTTACATGTTAGAACTGATCACCAATTAATTAAGCACAAAGATTGGTCATGCGCATTTATGTTAATTCTAATAATGATTCTTTTTTTCGAGGCCTCGAATTAAGGGACCGTGCGTTCAAAATTAAAAACGGCCGTTTAATACGTTGACCCGAGCGCGAGATTCTCTCTCGGTGCGTATTCCGCATATGCTCTGTGTATGCGGCAGTGTCTTGAAGTTAACGCTAGACATGCTAAACATGCACTAACAGGGCTGTGTCTGTGAGTGGCATTGAGTTAATATGCGCTAGCCGTACCGCGATACGGTTGGCATGATACGGTGAGAAAGATGATAGACCATGGAATAGATATTTATATGAATTAAATGTCTTAGACTACTAAATGACTAAAATATTTGATTGAAGTTATTATTTTGGTACATCCGAGGTACAGAACAAATTGTAAGTATATTTGTACAGTATGCAAATGTCGTTTTTAACCTTTAATGAAACATGAGCATAACGTATGAGTAACGTGTGTAAGTTACGCTATATTTAGTTAACAGTTGTGATCACCTGCAATACGCAAAACATTAATTTTTGTCGGAATGTAATATTCTCCATTTGTCGGAATAGATTATTAAATCGTTCGAGAAAACGTTATGCATATTTTCAAATTGCTATGAATGCGCAATTTGATACGTGCAAATTTCAGCATATACCGACGTTTTGGATATATTTGCATACGTTAGAGTGGGTATACGCTGATGGAAACGTCAAGGTGGGCGGTATTTCGACTTATGAGTAAATTACGTGTAAGTTTATGAAGTTGTGTCGACGATTTCGCTGCGTACCAATAGCTTATGCCAGACGTATGAGTCATTGAGGCATAGGCCTAGGTCGAAAGTTGTTTTGTTTTTAAGTCTACAAAAAACTCCTCACCAGATATACTAAACTGTCTTATATTAGTGTGTATAACAGCATCATTATTATTCTTTTTATTTTGTTTTATTTCAGTTTTGTGTACTATATATGGTCAATAAATTATGTTCGTTTGAAATTAAATGTACAAATTTCGTTGACAAGATATCAAACAGAATTGCATTTTTTCCAAAGTGCGTCTGTGTGTGTGGGTGGGATGTGTGTGTGCCTGTGTGTGCGCTAATTGGGCTACAATTACCCACTTTAAAAAAGGCGTGCAAACATAGTTTTGGCAGTATGTAAAATTGTTAACATAACCCGCCCTCCACTTTTCAAGACGTTGCACGATCCATGTGTGTGTGTGTGTGCGTGCGTGTGTAGTTGTGCGTGTGCGTGTGGACAGTCGCTACCGTACACACAATGTATGTACACTGCTCAATTCATCTGAAATTGATTGTAAATAACTTTTGTTGACAAAATAGTAAACATGCATTCGGACAGTACATGAACATAAAATCAAACTACTTCTGTCAAGGTTGATTACTGGTACAAGAGGATCGTATTGTATTTATTCTCCAATCAATACATATAAACATATACATTTGTCAAAATTTGCACGAGAAAGACTGACTGGAACGCCCTTTCAGAGGAATTGAATCATATACCTCTGTTCTTCCAAGGGGTTCAGATAAATAATTGCATTCACTGGTAATGAGTTAAAAATACGCCATGGGTGTGAATTACGGTGTCTTAAAAGGTTACTCCAGGCCAAAAAATAACTTGGTTTGATTAAAAGCGCAAAAATTAGACGAACATATCAAAAAAAGTTTGAGAAAAATCGGACAATAAATAAGAAAGTTATGAATTTTTGAAGGGTTTTTAAAAATAATTTAAATAGTTATAATTTTAGCAAATTGGCAACTTTGCATCACGTGACATCAAATAGTGATGACGTAGGTGCGTCACTTCTCTACAATGGGCTTATTATATATCATTGCTTTTTAATCCGTCTTTTTAATCTTTAGAGAAAATTTTGTTGATGGATAATGTTCAACACATATCAAGCAATTATGTTCAAGAAATATATATATTCAAAATAAGTTTTATATGAAAGATGAAATGATAAATTATGGAATAAATATGATTTTAATAAACAATAAATAAGGAGAAGATTTATTCATATAAAGAATTGCTCTAATTAAGAGAATTTGAATATTTTCAACACTAATTTAATGACGTATTTTGTTCCATCGATTTCAATGTTGCTATAAATTGATTGCATAAATATGAAAAATAATTTGTCAATAATCATTTTCTTTTATATTATATTGTTTTTGTACAATTTATCATGTATGTTATTGTTTTTCAAATCATATTTTCTTTTTTTTTATCATTTTGGTTATTGTAAATCCAAAGAGCATTCCTTTACCATAATTTACAGTAGTAAACATTAGTTTGCTTCCGTGCAAGCGTAATTATAACACAAAATACATATTTCTTATTAAACATATTGTTTATTAAAATCATATTCATTTATATAATTTTGTTATCTTTTGTTCGTAAACAATATTTCAGAAGGTATAATCAAGAATATATATTCAACGAGATGAATTCCTTGAGAAAAGGAACTATTTTTGCGCCCAATGGCATTTAAACAGAACATTAAAAAACAAAGAGATAATACACTCACTCTAGAGAAGTGACGAACCTACGTCATCAACACGTCATGTCACGTGACCTGTAGTTACAAATTGGCCAAAAATATAACTATTTTGAAAATCTTAAGATATTTTTCAAATATTCATAACTTTTTTATTTGTTGTCCGTTTTCGCTCAAACTTTTTTTCATCTGTTTGTCTGATTTTTGCGCTTTGAACCAGAGCAAGAAATTCTTGGTCCGGAGTCCTCCTTTAAAGTCGCTTCAAGGGAGGTGCTGAGCGTTTACATCGAGTGATAAACTAGTTTCTGTAGACAAGTAGATGTGAACGAGGTCAGAGACTGCGTTTGAATTACACACGTTCATCCATTTAATCGTGAAGCAGCAACAAAGCACCGGCACAATAATTGGGCAAATAAGTGGGTTCTGACTGACGCCATGGCCTTAGCAACCGATGAAAACAAGTATTTTTATCGGTTCACATCCAGAACTCATTCTTACTTATGAACATCAACCAAAGTACCCATATTAGCACACCGGTCTATAATTAACACAGAATTTCTTTCTATCATGTATGTATATTATTTACAAGAGATAGATAGATAGATAGAGAGAGAGAGAGAGAGAGAGAGAGAGAGAGAGAGTGAGAGAAGGAGGGCTTGGGGTAGACGTGTTACGAGAATAATAATCGATTATGTGTGCTCTCATTGTATTCATTCCCAACATAGCCAAAGAAAAGAATGTCAATATACACAGTACAATAGAATACAAAACGAGTGCCAGTGATATCTGACCCCAGACTTATAACTCCTTTTTTGTCTAAATATTTACATATAAGTAAGATATTGATAAATGTACAATTGAGTGTATCTTGTTCAATGCTTCTCACCTTTACATTGAAATAATTTGTACGGAGCTCAAATTAATGCAAATAAAAAAAGTGCAACTCTGAACCTTTAAAGGTGCACAATAGTATGAACACTGGGACACCCTTATACTTATGGGATGCCTTATTTCACCTTTTCATTGGGGTTGAACCCGCGCCACAAAGGATCGCTTCATTCCAAGTCAAACACTCTACAGCTTGGGATGTGAAGCCGCAAGTGAATACTTTGACCTATTTATTCATTCTTTTTTCTTATTTTTTTCTTTTTTTACTGTCGAGTGCTGTTCCGCTTGAGGGGCAGATGGAAAATGCATTGCCACCATTCATGGAGTGAAGCAGTTCCTCATGGCTTGGGTTCAAACCCACAGTTGCTGCGTTTGTAATAATTGCAATCTGAGGAAAAAGGTGCAATATTGTACCCTGTGCTCCTTGTATCCATTTTGTCAAACTATGTAAATTCTAGGAAAATAGGAAAAAATGCCAAATTGTGTCATCCGATAACACAGTTTATGGCCAAACTTTACTCGCTCACTGACCTACTCACATCGACATTGTTAGGTGTCGCGGATATTGGTTTATCAGTCTCTTTGATTTCAAACAAGGCAGATATCTCGGGTTTAGCACAGGTGAAAAGATCCTTCAAGGCTCGACGGAATTCGGGATGACGGGAGGTATAGATGATGGGATTCGCGCAGGAGTTGAGGAACGCGAATACGGTGAGGATGCGGTGAAGGGGACTTCCCCGGTAAGATGAGCTGATGGTACCGAGGTTGAAAAGAAAATACGCAACCTGATTGGGCATCCAGGTGATGACGTAGACAAGCACGACGATGAGCATCATCTTGATGACGTTGTTCCGAGCGGTGATGTGGACGCCACCGACCATGTTCTCGAACCGCTTGGATTGGATCTGGAGAGAGCGTATGATGAGAGCCTGGGTGATCATCATGATGAGGACTGGAATAGCTAGACGGATGGTGAACGCGTAGCAAGCCTTGGCTGTGCGTCCCACCGGGTCGTCACCCAGAGAGTTACAGTACCCGATGTCGTGGTCGTAGTAGAAGATGAAGAGGGCGTAGAAGCACTGAGCAAACGAGATGAACCAGCAGAAAGCAACAGCAAGAGATACCTTCTTCTTGGAGAATACACGATTGAAGTAGATTGGGTGGACGACGCAAATATACCGCTCAATACAGATTGCTATCAGGATGTACGTTGAGGCCGTGATGCATAGCCAGAGAGCAAAGTTTGGATACAAGAGCTTGCAGTACATGCTGCCCAGGATGGTTGGTGGCACACGCTTGGCCCAAGGGATCGGGAAGAGGAACACGGACGTTAGAAGATCTGCTATGGCCAGGGAACCAATCAACGTGTCTGTTGATCGGTTATTCTTCACACGCTGGAAGATGATGATGATGACGATACCGTTGTCAAGGACTCCCAGCACGGCGCAGAATACCTGAGCAATGATCCACCATCTCCACGTCATCGGGTACCAAGCCCAAGCTGACTCTTCACCATCGTCCTCGATCACGGATTCATTCAACATCTCATCCATGATCGTGGTCGTGTTTGCATCTCCGAACCCCAAGCTGTCGGCTCGGGTGTATGACCGTGTTGTGATGAGGATGGATGTTACGATGATGAACATCCGGATGATAAGGGTAATGTTCATTGACTTCATGGTCAACTCCTGGCAGCCCAACTGGAGGTAAAATGTAACACAACGGAAGAACATAGTAAGAAAGGAAAAAAAATGTGGGATTTTTCTATACACGAAATGTTTTCTAAAGCTAATTTCATACCTTCTCAAGCATCATTCTATAATCTACCCCCCCCCCAAAAAAAATATATATATATATATTTAAAAAAAAATAAGAAAAATTACGCACACCTCCGATAAATTCTGCGCGAGATTAAATACGGTACTCGAATTATAAAATGTTTTGAGAATAGTTTGACATAACTGGCAAAACCTAAATTTTACAGTCCCTCATCTTTTACGGCAAAATAATCATACCATACTCCAAATCACATGTTCCCATATACGCATCAAATTCTCGACGATATTTGACAATTTTGAAAAATCATAACGTTTTAATGGACTGCCCGATTTTGTCCAAATTTTCAGTATGATAATTGCATTTTCCTTATGCACTGACAACACATCAATGTCTGGGGTTAATTTCCCTTTAAAGGCTCATCAACACATGTGCGTTTAAAGCTCACTTTATAATGTCCAGCGTGTGTGAAAATTAAAATACCCCTCTTAGGGGGTGTTGGACAAAAGTTGCAATTGATCCAAAGTTGCAGTTGATCGGAATGTGCCAATCAAAATCTTTGTTTCATGCGCATCTTGTTAAATGCGCGTACTGTGTGCGAATGAAAATGCGCGTTACAATTTGCAAAGTTGCAGTTGATTTTGAACAACACCCACTTAGTGTTGAATTACACAGGGGGCACTTTACTGACGCTAAAAGGTATTTCCAACCGGGAGTAATCTGTTCAAATTCAATGTCAGTCTTTTGCCTTTTCTACAAACATCTCCCTGGCCCACAGACATGATATCTTTATTCTTTAACCCTTTGACTACTGGAACCGGGTAGTCCCTATACAAAGTTTATGGGTAGTACAGAATTCAGTAGTCAATTGATTAAGTGAGTTGGCGTTCAAGGTCGATCATTTGGAAAGATACGCTATCTTCGAGCGATCTCTTTTGAAATGATCGGGAAAATATTCAGATTAAGTGTATGGATCAATTAAAAAATAGTGATAAATGTATAAAAAGCAATAAAAAAAATTAAAACACCGGCGCTTGAAACCCCCATCTGAAACAGCATTAATGTGCCCATTTCATATATAGTTAAGAAGGTGAATGAACTTTCAACATAATGTAGGCGCTCTATCGAGTACAAATATGGCAATTGAGTTATTATAGTATAAAAGTTTGATGAGATAACAGTCAATAAAATATATGCGAAATAATAGTTAACTGTAAATTCAATCATTATTCGTTATGGAGTACGATGGAAAGCATTTGTACATTTGTGCTTGGTCATACGGGCAAAGAATAACTCTGGAATACCGTATTGTAAATCAATTCACATATAATTTGAATAACATAAAGAAAGAACAATAAATAAATGATAAACATACTATTTATATTATGAAAATATTATAGCTCTGGAATATTGTAAATCAATTTACATATAATTTGAATATCATAAAGAAAGAACAATGAATAAATGATAAACATACTATTTACATTATGAAAATATCATCACTCTTGGATATTGTAAATCAATTTACAAATGATTTAAACAACAGAAAGAAAGAACAATAAATAAATGATGAAAATACTATCTATATTATGAAAATATCTAAATGCAAAGATGAATTCTTACCTTGTAAAGCAAACTAAAGACAATCTGGGTGACACCTATCGGAGAACGGACGAATTTGAACAATGATTTTGATTGAATTGCTTTGCTTTTATAAGCACGTATAACTGTTTGTTTTTAATGAGTGGGTATTAAGTCAGTAAATCTAAATCGATATACTCGTGGCACCCATGGGCATTATGTGGTGATTATGTCCATTGTGTTACAAAACACAAAGTAATACACAAAGTAATAAGTGAGACATAGGGCATTTCTCCTTAAAAAACGGTTTTTTTTAATTGCTTTGTTTTCAGCTTGATACGAGTTTGTTATAGAACGACAATTCCCTAGGTAGATAATGAATCCTAATCAATATCAGCTGAACAATAAGTTTGGTTTAATCTTTGACCGTGCATGGCCTAACCGATCAAACCAACGTCATTGGCGACGGTTTATTCTAATGTTCTCCTGAAGCAACTTAAGTATTCTGCATCGTATTCTTTCAGACCACATGCTGGTATTTTTAATCTTACAGAGCATTTGTCAAATTTTCACCGTTTGGGGTAGAGGTCGGGAAAAGTGACTGCACCATCTTGCCTTGGCGAAGGAAACAACTCGCCTGTTTAGTAAAATATACTTTCGAGGAATCAGCTTTGTTGACGGCATTCTGACATAACGCTGACGTAATGAATATTCATAAAGTCAGACTTACACATTTGTGTTTTAGTCTGCGACAGCCCGTTTATGAAAATTAAAAATGCTCTCTGGACGCACAAAGACGCAGGTCATACGGTGGACTGACGTTCGATGTACGCTCCTTGAATGCAAGCCGAGCGTCAGTCCACCGTCTGATCAGCGTATATGATGCGTTCGGGGAGCGTCTTTAATTTTCAAAATAGCTGGGCCTACGCAGGCTAAAAGCGCAGAGGTGTGAGTCAGCCTTAATGTACATCAGAGTAACTTGATTGGATGATATAATCAGATATGGGGGGTGTTTCACCAAATCATTTTTAGGTAATCTGCGATCATTTCGTACTCCAAAATTCACGTTTTCTTATAGTTCAACAAAATGTTGGTTTCCGCTTAACTTATTTTAGCATTATTATTAACCCTTAAGCCCCGGTCACATAGGACCCCGGAAGCAACACGATTCACCCCGACTCGTTGTTCTGAAGCAGTTAACTGTGAATTAACAAAGAGTCGGGGTGATTCGTGTTGATTCCGGGGTTCTATGTGACCGGGGCTTTACATTCTAAATTTGACATAAAATGCATTTTTGAAAAATGTTTAGAATAAAATGAGGAATTGCACGTCAATATATTTTAGACTCAGGTAAACTTGCCAACTGAAGCATCGCCGTCAGAAAATATCATTCTTTAACTTATTTCCCCATTATCATTGATACTTCGTTATTAATCATACTATACGGAAGAATCATAACATTTGAAAGGATGATCAGATCTTGCTCAAACTTTCAAAGTTCGTTCCCCTTCGGGTATTTTTTTTCTCATTAACATCTTAACATTTCAATATTGCGTTCGTCTGGAATCATCGTGTGCATAAAGGCTGACTCACACCTTTGCGTTTTTAGCCTGCGTCGGCCCAGCGTTTTCGGAAATTAAAAACGCTCCCTGGACGCACAGCACATGCAGATCAGACGCGGACTGACGTTCGGCTTGCACTCAAGGAGCATATTACGCCAAGAGTCGGTCCACCGTATGACCTATGTCTTTCTGCGTCAAGGAAGCGTTTTTAATTTCCAAAAACGCTGGGTCGACGCAGGCTAAAACGCAAAGGTGTGAGTCGACCTTCAGAAACAAATAGTTTGGACAAAGTAAACAACTTCCATTCAAGCATTTACTATAGATAGATGATTATAGAAGAAATTTCCTTCTCTCATATTCTGTGCAGAAATATCTAACATGTGTCACACTTGTTCAGTGACTGAACAGTGATTTTTAAACTATTTGGAAGGTTTGAATGAAGTTGTTTACATTGTATACTTTCTTTGTCCCTTCTGTTCACATTGAATTGAGGATTAAATCTACAAAAAAAAAACAAAAAAAAAAAACAATGCTTGATCATAGGGCAGTCACAACGACAGTCAGGCCCCACCCTGCTACCAAACCGCATCTTCAACAAAATTGTAATAATTCCTGTCTTATTCCGTTTGAAATATGATGTCTGAAGGATACTTTTCTCGATTTCAACTGCACAAAATTCAATGATTAAAAAATATGTTTATTTATTTATTCATTCAAGTTTTATTTAAAATACAGAGTGCTCTCATTAAAGCCACATGGCCTGCTTTGCAAGAGAGTCCTACCAACTCATAAAGTACAAATACGTAACAGAAAAAAATATATATCAATTTATAGTTCGTAATTCGAATTTAAGATAATTCAGTTCGGCAACAGGTTGGGATCATTCTGTAGGTGCGACTGACCCATTAGTTTCAAGTACAAGTTGAGACTGAATGCATTGCTCCATCCATCACCCAGAGTGATGCAATGAGTGTTAAGGTGATCTATAAAACTCAATCTTGATACATATCTTCAAGAAGAGTTTGGAAGCATCCCACTGTGTTTTTTAATGAGTTCTATGTTTATTCTATGTGAAGAAAAAAATCATAGACAAACATGTAAAGTAAAACCTGAAATGTTGTTTTTAATAATAATACTAATATTAATACACATACACAACATTTATATAGCGCTTAATACAAGGAACTTTTAAGCGCTCTGTGTATTATTACCCGGCTATAGCATGGTTACCATTCGGCGCTCACTGCATTCAAGGAATTTCTTCCTACCGGTACCCATTCACCTCACCTGGGTTGAGTGCAGCACAATGTGGATAAATTTCTTGCTGAAGGAAATTGA
>BQKZ01001575.1:54670-68249 GCA_036244855.1 Temnopleurus reevesii
GTTCCTAGCACTTATTTTTTATGATATTTTTAACTTTTTACTTTTTACACATGAGTCAATGGAATATAATTAGTGGTGTGCGGCCTTCAACATCGATTAGGCGCCTTTCCCTTGTATTTCCGCGTTCACGAAGCGTCTTTTAAACTTCATGAACGGTGGGCAGAGGTTGGCTATATCACAACCCAAACGTAAGATTGAACCATAAAGTGCGTCCTGCCTGACGTAAGTTTGCGTCAAGGTGCAACAGTGAGCCGTTTATTATTAGTGTGTAAAGTCCTATTTGTTCTCTCAAACTCATAGTCAAATGAAAACTCATGGTCAACTCAAATGAGGACACTGAGGAACGGTTGATATTATTTTCAGATTTTAATATGTTAGCAAACTAAATAAAATTCCACAGTTGTTATAAATGTACATATACATGATATACAATAAATATCTAGAAATAGAATCTTTTCCAAACTGGCTACAGAAATCACGCATTTTACCTTTGACTGTTTTAGCTATAATTATCTGACTTTTAAATCTTTAATTGTTGTCATGGTCATATTCGATTACGAATTGACAAACATCATACCCGTATTAAGGGTTTAGGGCTGCTCAAACCATGGACATGATGGATACTAGTGATAATTTCTTGCTCTAACTCTACCAATCGATATTTTTTTTTAATATGGTAAGGGCAATTGCTATATGTTACGGGGCAATGACCTTATACACTCGTTATCCCGAAGTGTGGTCAGAAAGTGAAATAAGGCCCGTTAATCCGAAGATTCAAGAGTGCGAACAAGCACATCTTCAATACCAGAATGCCGAAAGTCCGAAAACAGAAAAGGGTTCGTTAATCCGAGAATATATGTCGTTAGTCCGAAGTTTTATTATTCACAATGTTCTAGAATTTGACAGTGAAGGAGGGTTAATTATTCTACGATCCGAACTTTTTAATAATCCAAAAGTGAAATAAATGTCGTCATTCCGGAGGATTCATTTACTGATTATGAAATAAGGTTCTCTTTTTTCCGACGGTTCACTAGTCCTAAAATTATCATTTTTTTTCATTAATAGAATGGTTAAATAGTCCAAACATTTTCTAAATATTCGACATTCCAAAAAAATGAAAATAAAAAAGCTCGTTAATACGGTAGATCGGTTGTCCGAAAATAATCATCATCTATAATTATTCGGAATAATGAACCACATTTCTTTTGGATTATCAAACTCTCCAAAAACGCACCTTATTTCATTTTGGGCTTACTAACCAGATTTCGCTTTCGGCATGTTCGGAGTATAAATGAACCTTTTAACTTCTCTCACTAACGTGCCTTGTTTTATTTTCGGAGAAAGGAACCTACGGAATAATGAGCACTTTCTTAATTTTGGATCAGTGAAGCTTCGGAATAACGAAGCTTTTAATTTGCGGAGTATTGAATCTTCGGAATAACGAACTATAAGTTTAAAAAATAATACCAGATAAGTTGTGAGAGGTTCCACTTACCGGTGATTTCCCCTTCTTTCCAAAAATGTATTGTTTTTTTCTTCATGAAACGTAGCCAACGCATAAACAATGAAAAAAAAATACTCTAGATGCAGATTAAAATGTTAAAGTCTACTTACAGAATAGGGTTAGTTGAATAATCATTACCCCTGAGAATTAAAATGATAACCGTATACACAACAACATAAAGCTTTTTAAGAGGAAAGCTGGTCAAATATTTTGTTTTGGAAAATGTTGCTAGTTTCCTACATATTCATTTCTGAAATACCTCATTTTTTCCAGTAAAGAAAAAGCAAATAGTATTTCAGGACAAAACAGTCGGTGATAGGAAGCCTGTCTAATCATTATGGAGGTCGTGGATTCGATTCATACCCAAGTATGCCAGTATTTTTTTTTCTCACAGCATTTTCTAAATTCACTTTCAATCAGTGCTTGTTCATGTTGGGAGAAGGCTAGAATTACTTCCAATATTTTTAGGAGAGGATCACCGTATTATCAAAGAAATTCAGCTGGAATAACATCTCTTTGAAGTAGGTTCCATGCCGCGTCTTAAAGAATGACAAAATGCTGGCAAATATGTGCTTCCTAAAACGCTTCACCAGGACGGAGAACAATCACTAAACCCGTTGTTAGAATAGCCATTATTCGTTAACAATAATGACAGTTTTATTGTGATGGTAATTATATTTTCTCAGGTTTTCGCTGAACAAGTACCGCACATGAATAAGCACACAGATTAATGTGAAATTTGGTACCAGCGACCAGAATTTGCAAGAATTAAAACAATGATTTCTACAAGTGGGCATTATTGGGCACGAATGGCCTTAAGGTATTTGATATAACAATATCGAAATAAATGAATATAAAAAATACAACGATCGGAAGTTATCGAAACACACTTAAATCTGTAGCAAAAAGAGTCCATGTAAATTACAATTTCTTAGCTATATCTCAATAAATAATACACAGTGAGACTTGTAAATTAAGATTATGTTCCAAAATTATTATTAATACAACTGCACATTTGTAACTTGTGTGCACTTTTACCCTAAATTTACTGCGCATCCTAAATTTTTAGATCGGTTGATATCTTAAAATCACTCCAGTCGTATTTGGCGGCATGGAACCTCGGACATCAAAGGATCGCCCTATGTATTGTTCATCTTTTGAATTTGACCAGGTGTTTCACATTCATGACTCTGAGTTGTCGCTCCATTCATGAAACCTCCCTGGTATTATCACTTATGGAGAACTGCACATGGCTTTACAGCTTAAAGACATCATTCCTAAATACGCGGGTCGGATAGGGTGTTTCATGAAGGTTGTCACAGCGACAATTTAGTCAGCGCTGACTAATCCAGTGAAGAGCTACGATCATCCGCGGATTCCGATTATTGGTCTGTCCAGCCAAGATCCCAACAATTTTCACCAGGGAACTCGGGGACAATACGTTAATTTGCGGATGTTTCCATTGCGATGCAGGCTGGGTAATCTGTCCTATGCAGAAGTGATTTTGAAAAATGTGAACACAGAAATCGGAAGTTACGACGCAGAATCACTTCCATACAGTAAACAGATTACCCAGCATGCATTGCAATCGAAACAACCGTAAAGCAGGCTTGCCGTAAAGGTACGTAGCGGCCGTTCAGACTTAAAATTCATCGGCAACACGATATACCGTAATCTATTTCCATGAAATTAAGTCGAACGCCAATTCAATGCTCTTTTGTAATGCTATTCAAATCGGAACCGGCTTGTGATTGTCGTGTCCGTCAATTGTTGTGTCAGTTCAATACGTGGTAAGTGGATCTATTGTCCCATGACCTACTTTATTTCTTGGAAATAGTTTATATCGTGTTCGGCGAAATTCCGATGAACGGAGTATGTCGTGTGAACGCGGTAAAATAGTCAATGTACTAAATATCTGACCAAGTGTTTTACATCTTATTTGTAAGAGGAGAATAAATTCAAATGTACCATGAGCTTCATCACTGTACGGATGACATGGAGAAATTAACCACTGTGAAATAATTCTTCGAGTAACCAGCCGAATGTATATATCCATTACATCAGTAATTATAATAGAATATGGATTTTTATGAATCTTTATGAATCATGATGGAAATAAATTGAGATAATGATGCGTCCTTCAAAGAATATTCAATCAGCCAAAGTAATCATAATCCTCTGTGGGAATGTTTCGTAACATTCTATTCTGACCCAGCATGGTTCTAGAGTTCGTGATTATGAAAGAGCTTTAAGGCCGACTCATACCTTTGTATTTTTAGCCAACGTCGGCACAGCGTTTGTGAAAATTTAAAAACACTCCCTGGACACACAAAGACGCAGTTCATATGGCAGACTGACACTCGGCGTAAGCTCCTCGAGCGCAAGCCGTACGTTAGTCATCATCAGTCCAGCGTATACTGAGCGTCCAGGGAGCGTATTCAATTAAAAAAAATGCTAGCCCGACGCAGTTGTGAGTCGGCCTTGAAGCTCATTCACGCATTCACATCATACTATAGACATCTTAATTATATACTATCAGCGTAAATTAAATCCATTAAACGGTCCCTGTGCATAGAGATACACAGGGGAGACGTTTGGTTGATGATAAAATCATTCGACTGGACTGCTCACGCAAGTGTTAGCATCAGCCAAGCGTCTTCTTTTTGTAAATGACCTCAATCTATCAAGCTTGGACACTGGATGTTAACGTATCATGTGTGCATGAGACTAAGTAAAATTACAATCTAAAAATATATATGATCTGTTTACAACAGTTTGTTATCCTCATTGTATCGGAAATGTAAAGTATGCTCAATGAGAGTTCATTTACGCCAGGGCTTGAAATATCTTGTCATTAAAAAAGATCAAAATATTTATCGTACGTCTATTTGAAAAATTAAAGGCTTCTCTAATGCCAAATGCCCTCGTCTAATTTTTTTTTGAATTATGACGAAAACCGAGTGACACCAAATTCCCCTCCTGGTCACAAAGTTTGGTTGACCCACTGAACCTGTTAGTGCGGGACAAAACTTTTATACAACTTTGATATTAGAGAGTGACCAGTTATATTTCGGGGCTTCCATCATCTAAATGTACTTTTAGCGGTGATCGTCGATGGTTGCTTTCTTCTCCCGTAATAGCGTGTTTTCGAAATTGGTGGACGGAGGCATGCTCGGTAGGAAACGAGTGCGCATCTGATCTGCGCATTAAATTACAAGTGCGCAACAGTGGTGCTCATATTTTATCGCGCGCATCAGCTGCGCATTCCTTTTTACCGTCGACAAGGCCCTCCATTTATCGGTTTCGAAAACCCACTAATTCGATTACGGTTGCACGTCTTTTTGAAGTTCCGTTGAACACTTTTCTAACGTTTTGATGCTTTAAAATCAGTTTATCAATACCACATTTCCATTATCTTGGGTTTCCTTTTGCACCATCCTTTTCTCAGACATACACAGATGCAGCATATTACAACGATGATGAAAATGAGAGAGAAGATGACAGCGAGGGTGATGGTCACGATCGTCAACACATTGCCTGTGGACGAACAATAACAGGAGAAGAAAGTTTGACTATGTGACAACACGACACCTACACATGTCTTACAATGTACACGTCTGATTTCTGACAGAAATGTATGGTATTACAATGTATTTTAAATCAGTAAAACGAGAAAAATAAACATATTTACTAAATATCAGATTTGTCTAATGCATGCATATATAAATCATAAAAAAAAGTACGATTTGATCGATTTTCCTGTCAGTATTGAAATAATGCTGCTCTTCCCTGAGGTCCAATAACATTGAACAATCAATTACATAACAGACACATGCAACAATAAACAGTACATA
Organism: Temnopleurus reevesii; assembly: GCA_036244855.1. Classification (NCBI taxonomy): domain Eukaryota; kingdom Metazoa; phylum Echinodermata; class Echinoidea; order Temnopleuroida; family Temnopleuridae; genus Temnopleurus; species Temnopleurus reevesii. The sequence goes on from BQKZ01001575.1 coordinate 60,029, forward strand.
CAATTATTTTCTCCTGTTGATTGCAAGTCTGACTGTAAATATATAATAACGTCTTGTGCAATGATTCAGTTTTATCTTTAATTTCATTTTTTTTTTATTGATGTAACTTCCTTGAGTTAAAGGGGGGAAAAGAGGAAAAACTTACTGTCCGACGTTTGTTCTTGTGGCAAAACAGTCGTATTGGTTGGTGCTGTGCCATTCACAACTCGTGCTGAAAGAGATCGGTAAAATTTTTGAATGTTCAAAAGAGAGAGAAAAAGAAAGAGAGAGAGAGAGATTGCAGATAAGGGAGAGGGTAACATGTTTAGAATTACAAGACACTTTGTTTTCGTCTTTTTGTTACTGTGATTTATTTTAAAATAATATTACACATAATTTCTTGGCAAATTGGACCCATTACTGACCCGTTACTCCTACCGGTACCCTTCAAGCTGGGTTGAGTGCAGCACAATGTGGATTAATTTCTTGCTGAAGGAAATTAACGCCATAAAAACATCGTCTAGGAAAGGATGGTATTGCTGTGTTTTGTGATTTGAATATGTTTAAATTAACACATGATTGGTAACATACCTATACATGAAGGAAGATCAGCACTCCATACGGGATCCTGAAAACTCAAACCAGCTTGACACGTGATCTCCCATGAACCAATCAGATCGAAGCCATCAGTACAGTTGTATTTCACCTTTGACCCGAACTGGAGACTGTTTCCCGTTCGTGTGGCGTTCCCTGGGGTACCCGGATCTTCACATTTGGCAAAGTTAGCTGGTTTTTGGAGAAAGAATAACCTTTAATCTCCAGTGTGAGTCACGGGTTATTGACAATCAGTTTCGCAATTATGATTTTGCTAATATTTCATAATGAGTTAGAACTTTTCAATTTCCTGCTCTTCTAAACGAAATCACTGCTATTTTGGAATATTCTTGAGAATTCAATACTTTGGGACAATACAAATGTGGTTCAACAAAATTGTTCAATCATTTTCAAACTTTCAGCCTCGGAGGTGTAAATTTTATCTAACCTATTTTACTAATTGGGAAGCAACCACAATCAATGACCAGGTGTGTAACCTTTTTTTTTTCAACGGAGTATTATTTTTTTTTAAATCTCTTTTGAAAATGTGAGTAGTCCTGAGAATGATCAATCGATCCAGTCTCGACGTTTCGATGGGCACATTCTCGTCATCGTCAGGAGAATCGAGGTCATGTCGAGGAATAAAAAAGACGAAGGGAAGAGGAAACGAATAGGTAGTTGTGAAAAAAATGACTTACTATCATATACTGTGAATATAGTAGCTGATTGCGTGCTCCCACAAGCCTGATTTTGATTTCCCGAGCACTGACGATCACACATCGTATCATCTTCGGGTACTTCCGAAAATGTTATACTCGAACGACAAAAACATTTATTGCCGTTGATGGCGGCATACAGAATATTGGCCTGGTCGCAATTGGATATGCATTCATCTGCAGTGCTGACTGTGGTGAAACTCGATTGGAGGCTTGGGAGATTATAGCAACCTGCGTAGTTTGGTCCTGGATGATGAAAATATTTAAGAGGTAAATGTATCTCGAAAATCCAAAATAGACTAAAACAGTGGAGAATATTTGTTGTTTTTATTAAGGGTTGTATACTTGATTCGTTTTAAGAACGTAAATTTTAAAGGTTCCCCAAAAGATTCTAAATTTCATTTTCAAAAGCCTATACCTTTTATAGGCTCTTGACAAAAAAGTATAAAACAGCTTCTTAATCAAATACAAAGATATATCATTTTGTAACAGTAAGCGAATACAATTTAAAGCATAATATGAAGGCAAAGTGAAAACGACTGTGGAAACGGAGGAGGACCAAGCTTGTAAAATTGTGAGCACTAAAATAAAGAATAACAAAATAATCGCTGGAACATGAAACAATGACCTGATAAGGAAGATAGAAGAACATTTAAGCGAAATGTGATGTGCACGAAGACAGTCGCAGAATCATGGACAACCTGTAATCGCAATTTAATTTAATTACTTTTTTTAAAGTTATCATTACAAAAATCTGATTGTACATTGGGAGCATCGGCGGAGACATACACAATGGACAAAAATAGCTTAAGTCTCTTATAAAATAGTGAATCGATCAGATTGTAGTTTTGGGGTATGGAACTGGAACTAATAACATGCTTTTTGCTAAAAATCTCATTTGATTTGCTCCATTGGTTCGGGAAAGAATGTTAGTTTTGTTATAGAAGACATATGAATGCAATAATTTCGTTCTACTGAACCAAACTTGAACAAAAAAAAGATCTGACCGATGGCATGTTTTTACAAAATCCACATATTTCCATGACAACGGAACCAAATAAAAAAAGGGTTTTCTGTGAAATATGTATGGAGCAAGTTACAGTTTCATGCACTTCAATATAAATTAAATTCATGTCCTGATTTTCAAAGTTACTAATGAAGAAATTCCGATTGTAGGTTTTTGGAGGACATACTTTCAAGCCCCGGTCACATAGGGCCCCGGAAGCAACACGATTCACCCCGACTCGTTGCTCTTAGGCAGTCAACTGTGAATTTACAAAGAGTCGGGGTGAATTGTGTTGCTTCCGGGGCTCTATGTGACCGAGGCTTTACGCTGTGGAAGATATTTACCATGACAATTCACTCCAGCATCATGAGAATGCGGACACGCCGAACAAGGACTTCGGAAGATACAATCATCAAGACGAAAGTTATCTAGCAATAAGAAAAGAACAAGATTCGCAAGCATTATCAAACTATTATCTCAAATTTAAGATGTTATGAAATTCGATTGTAGAACTATTATCGAAGTTTGAGGGATGATATCTTACTTTTTATTTATTTAGGAAAATGAAACTGTATAATTGATTTATTAATTGTCTTGAAAAATTATGTACATCTACTTACACAAAGTAATGTCTGAAACGAAATGTTGTAAAATGGAATGGTCTTATAAAGATGTTTTGTGTGATAATATGATTATTTTTCCTCTTAGCATATTTGAAACGGGGGGGGGGGGGGGGGGTAACCAATAGATGCAAATTTTATGCGAAGTATATACACCAAGTTTTTTTTGACAAACCGCAGGCTCGCCCCAGGCTTGCCCGACACATCAACTAGAAATTAATGCAAACTGGATTCCAAGTAATGTGTTGATAACATGTTTAAAGCCCTGGTCACATAGAGGCCCGGAAGCAACACGATTCATCCCGACTCTTCGTTAATTTACAGTTAACTGCCTCCTAACAAAGAGTCGTGTTGAATCGTGTTGCTTCCGGGGCCCTATGTGAACAGGGCTTTAGGAATCCACGTAAGTGCATAACATGCCCGGTCTACTGGTATCATTAAAGTAAAATATAATTATTCTTTACAATGTTGTGTCATTTGTTATGCTGATCCTATCATGAAATGCATCAAACTTTTTCAGCGGAATTTACACATAGCCAGGAAAAATATATATATACCATTGGTACAGTCGACCTCTGTCATGGCTACAACCCCAGTCCCAGCACCATAGTATGCATTGGTCACTTCACCGATGGCCCCGGGTAGACCGAACTGTTTACATGCAGCTGAAGCATCCTTGAAGTTCCAGCCTAAACTTGACACTGTGCCCCACCCGTATCTTTTCGTGTAGACCTCAACCCGACCATTGAAAGGTGTTGTTCCGTCCACCAAACGAATACCTGTGTGAAATAAATTAAATAAATGACCATTTAAATATCGATAAATATTCTGGATGGTATATCTTTCAACCGTTATCAGTCAGCCTCTTATGTTGTACAAGCAGTCAACCATAATGCTTCTTCCAGCTAGGACAATTCTGATAAAAAAATATGTTGTAATGTTTTTAAATCTTTGATTAAATTTCATTTTTTGCTTGAAATTATATTGTTTGTGCATCAATTGTATAAATAGCTATAATGTACATTATCACAGGAAGGTTTCTGAAAGGTATTGTGGGATTCTTACAATAAGTAAAGTGAAATTACTTGTATGTAGAGTATTAGTCGGAATTCCATTTTAATTTCTATTCTCTTCGAGATGGATGCAAACAAAATAACATGTAACTTCTTCTAATAACCCGAAATACTCTGGGCCTAAATGAAATTTATTTTTGAGTGACGCTAAATGATTACAAATGTTTAGTTGTGCACATATGACTTAATCAAATTAGCAATTGTCCAACAATTTTCATTTCATCAATATGGCATAACTTTCCTATTAGCTGTGCGATTTTTCTCAATTTTTTTTATTCGGTTTATCTAATTTTGTCTGCTCCTCTTGAAAGGTGTTTCGGGGCAGACTTTCTTTCTGAGAACCGTTCGTATATGATCAAAGGCTAAAAGAAGTTATCAACGTTATTCAAGTTATTGACATAGGAAACCTTTGGTTTCTGAGAAGCTCTCGAAACGTACCTCGAGCGGGCTTGGCAGGACGGTACCGTTTTAGTCCTGGCAGTTACAGTAAACTGGCAGGGTACTTTTCATCTGCAACATCTAGATCAGGATTTTTGTTATTCATTTTTCTTCCTCCCGATTTCAAGAAATATATGTACAAAAATGTAGTGATCAAAAACAATATATTTGCATATATATATATTTAAAAAGTAATATAAAAACGTAATTTATTGTGGCGAAAATATTCAATGACAACTTATCGCCAAACAAATCCAACCAAAGAAGAAGAAAGGAAGGGATGGGCACAAACATTGAGCAAACTTGGTCACCTGACTCGTTGAAGGAGGATATTTCGAACTTGAAACCGACATCCGTGCTGCTCGCATCACTTGAGAAGTTCATCCACATCACATTAGCCGGAGAGAGGATGGACGGAGGCGAGTACTTCCCAGTCAGTCGGATGAGTTCCCTGCCGACACCATCACCAAACGAGAGGAAATCCTTATTCCTTTCTAAACCAAGGAGGTGGAGTTTAGCCTGGATCCGAAAGCCGTCAGGTACCGTTATGTGATAGGAATAGTCCAGGTTGTTGGTGTATTGATTAGGATAGCCGGGTAACGTCAGGTTCATTGAGTTGGAATTGGAAAGCGCAAGCCGTGCAACTGGAGAAAATAAAATAGCAAAATGCGATGTCACAAATTTTTTTTTTGATCTTTACAGGTACTCGTCGGACACGTAATCAAATTGCATTTTACTTTGATACCAATTACTCATAGAGCATTCAACTTTGTGTGATGATATCCATACGCATTATGAATCGTCATTCAAAAATACTAAAATACTTTGTATTCATTTTTGTTTACACCCGTTTTAACACAATACATTCATCCCACACCACATCAATCTCCTTACAACAAGCAAAACGTTCCCCCACACAAACATCACATCAATCTACTCACACCAAGCAAAACGTTCCGCCACACAAATACACATTAATCTACTCACAACAAGCAAATCATTCACCCACACAACACTAATCTAGTCACAACAAGCAAAACGTTCACACCCTACACACCATATCAAGCTACTCACAGCAAGCAAAACACTCACCCACACCCACATTACATCAATCTTTTCAAGTCAAGCAAAACGAGCACCCACACCTACACCACACCAATCTACTCATACCAAGCAAAACACTCACCCACACCCACACAACATCAATCTTTTCAAGTCAAGCAGAACGAGCACCCACACCCACACCACACCAATCTACTCATACCAAGCAAAACACTCACCCACACCCACACAACATCAATCTTTTCAAGTCAAGCAAAACGAGCACCCACACCCACACCACACCAATCTACTCATACCAAGCAAAACGCTCATCCACAACCACACCATATTCACACTAAGCAAAACACTCACTCACACCCACACCACATCAATGTAATCACACCAAACAAAACTCTCACTCACACCCACACCACATCAATCTAATCACACCAAGCAAAACGCTCACCTACAATCACACCACACAAATATACTCACATCAAGCAAAACGATTACCCACACCCACACCACATAAATTTACTCACACCAAACAAAACTCTCACCCACACCGACACCACATCAATCTAATCACACCAAGCAAAACACTCACGCACACCCACGCTAAATCAATCTACTCACACCAAGCAAAACGTTCACCCACACCCACACCTTATCAGTCTACTCAAGCCAAGCAAAACGTTCACCCACACCCACACCACATCAATCTATTCACACCAAGCAAAACGTTCACCCACACCCACACCACATCAATCTACTCACACCAATCCAAACTCTCACCCACACCCACACCACATCAATCTAANACACCACATCAATCTACTCACACCAAGCAAAACGTTCCGCCACACAAATACACATCAATCTACTCACAACAAGCAAATCATTCACGCACACCACACCAATCTAGTCACAACAAGCAAAACGTTCACACCCTACACACCATATCAATCTACTCACAACAAGCAAATCATTCACGCACACCACACCAATCTAGTCACAACAAGCAAAACGTTCACACCGTACACACCATATCAAGCTACTCACATCAAGCAAAACACTCACCCACACCCACACTACATCAATCTTTTCAAGTCAAGCAAAACGAGCACCCACACCCACACCATACATCAATGTACTCAATCCAAGCAAAACGATCACCCATACCCACACCACACCAATCTACTCATACCAAGCAAAACGCCCACCCACAACCACACCACATCTATCTATTCAAACTAAGCAAAACTCTCACTCAAACCCACACCACTGCAATCTAATCACACCAAGGAAAACGCTCACCTACAATCACACCACACAAATCTACTCACATCAAGCAAAACGATTACCCACACCCACACCACATCAATTTAATCACACCAATCAAAACTCTCACCCACACCCACACCACATCAATCTACTCACACCAATCCAAACTCTCACCCCACACCCGCACAACAAGAATTTACTTATACTAAGCAAAACGCTCACCCACGTCTATACCACATCAATCTATTCACACTAAGCAAAACTCTCACTCACACCCACACCCCTGCAATCTAATCACACCAAGCAAAACTCTCACTCACACCCACATCACATCAATCTAATCACACCGATCAAAACTCTCACCCACACCCGCACCACATCAATCTACTCACACCAAGCAAAACGTTCACCCCACACCCACACCACATCAATTTAATCACACCAATCAAAACTCTCACCCACACCCACACCACATCAATCTAATCACACCAAGCAAAACTCTCACCTACAATCACACCACACAAATATACTCACATCAAGCAAAACGATTACCCACACCCACACCACACCAATCTACTCATACCAAGCAAAACACTCACCCACACCCACACAACATCAATCTTTTCAAGTCAAGCAAAACGAGCACCCACACCCACACCACACCAATCTACTCATACCAAGCAAAACGCTCATCCACAACCACACCATATTCACACTAAGCAAAACACTCACTCACACCCACACCACATCAATGTAATCACACCAAACAAAACTCTCACTCACACCCACACCACATCAATCTAATCACACCAAGCAAAACGCTCACCTACAATCACACCACACAAATATACTCACATCAAGCAAAACGATTACCCACACCCACACCACATAAATTTACTCACACCAAACAAAACTCTCACCCACACCGACACCACATCAATCTAATCACACCAAGCAAAACACTCACGCACACCCACGCTAAATCAATCTACTCACACCAAGCAAAACGTTCACCCACACCCACACCTTATCAGTCTACTCAAGCCAAGCAAAACGTTCACCCACACCCACACCACATCAATCTATTCACACCAAGCAAAACGTTCACCCACACCCACACCACATCAATCTACTCACACCAATCCAAACTCTCACCCACACCCACACCACATCAATCTAATCACACCAATCCAAACTCTCACCCCACACCCGCACAACAAGAATTTACTCATACTAAGCAAAACAATCACCCACTTCTATACCACATCAATCTACTCACATCAATCAAAGCGTTAACCCCACACCCGCTCAACAAGAATTTACTCATACTAAGCAAAACGCTCACCCACTTCTATACCACATCAATCTACTCACATCAAGCAAAACGTTAACCCCACACCCGCACAACATCAATTTACTCATACTCAGCAAAACGCTCACCCACTTCTATACCACATCAATCTACTCACA
>BQKZ01001575.1:70404-83960 GCA_036244855.1 Temnopleurus reevesii
ATGGATGGGGGTGAAACCCGGGTCATACAAAGTGCATGATCCTCACATATGACCCCAGCATTCTTGGATAGAAAACTTTGAAAATATTATGCATATTCGTTTATATTTCGTTGTCCTTCCCGGCTTCTGAACCGACAGAAGTTTATCCGAAGTCAAATGAACCAACGCGATTAGTTTGACATATATAAATGCGATCAGATGTTTGTGAACTAGACGTTATTAGATTTATTTGGGGAATTTCATTGTGAGGTATGAAGGAACTATATAATGGACTTTTCAACAATAATGCAGGTATAAAGTAACGGTATAGATAATCACAATGAAACATAAAAGAATATGATAAAATTGTATATTCAGTAACTTACCAGATAACACAACTTTGGCTGTAAATGCTCAATATTAATACCCGAATACATGATATCAAACAAGCAAACAGAACTCATAGAATAAAAAAAATTATGAACACCTGTAAGATTATTCGATTTCTTTGTATACCGTACTACTCTACCGTATGGCCTCTATGATAATCACCCTGGGAGTATTTAATTTCGAATATTCTTTTTAATAAATTCGTGTGTAAAAGCCGAACAACTTAAAACAAGTGGAAATGATATTGACACCAGGTAAAATTGCGCTGAAATAGTATTTTAAAATCATTTCAATGAGGGTTTGAGGGATCACACTTGGTCTAAAGGCACGTAAAACGACAAAAAGATTTAAATGGAAACAAAAATAACAAGATTTCGACGCCCCCAAGACAATACAAAATATAAAAGTGTCTGAAATGCATAAAGATCAAGCTTAACGCTATAAATAATTTAAATAAAAAAGAACCGACAGGAGGGCGGGGGAGGGGATTGGGGTCAATGCCAAGCAAACACAAAATGCACAATGACAGAGACCATGGAACGTTTTGAAAAGTTTGGGGCTGGGGCTGGGGCTGGGGCTGGGGCTGGGGATGGGTATTTTTACCATTAATACACACGCGCAAAGACTTACATGTGTTTATTGAAAAGGGTTAGTGTGTGAAGGAGGGGGAGGGGGGGGGGGCTACATAATGCGAATAAATCTACATTTCTTGTTCAAGCTCAGGTCAAGCACTGATTCCAAAACGTTTTTTTTTCTGTTGTTATCANGGGGGGGGGGGCTACATAATGCGAATAAATCTACATTTCTTGTTCAAGCTCAGGTCAAGCACTGATTCCAAAACGTTTTTTTTTCTGTTGTTATCAATGACATGAAGCTATCAGATATATACATATATTGCACTACAGGTGGCGCTCGACATTTTAGGGGAAACCATAATATTGCAGCAGTCATTTTCTTTTGCATTTTACTTTTTTTCGGTTTTTATTGGAAGGTTGAGTGGGAAAAGCACTTTCAGCTATTCCATTCGATTAAACAAACAATTTTAAAGTCACAGGGAATGGAATTTGTCCCAATCAGTTGGAATTATGTTAATTTTACAAAAGGGTTTTACACGACACTACAACAATATTGCATTGAAATAAAGGTGCTTTATTCATATAAGTACGGCAGAAACATAAAATACTTTTCATTTTATATTTCTTCATGCGCTTATGTAGTGAAATAATGATTCCTGAAACATTTACCGACGAATTCCAATTGTGAAAACCTGGGCGACGGAGGTAAAAAAAAAAACAGAAAAAGAATAGAAGAAAAAATATTTTAAAAAGTCACCCCTATGGAGATTTAGAAAAAGAAAAAAAACTCACCATCGATGCATTTTCCAGTAAAAAAGAAAGAAGAATAAAAAGAAAGAAGAAAAAACGCTTGAGCGGGGAAAGACAAAGGGGTCGCGTCCTTTTGGCCCTTACGGGACCCCACGCCCATTCCATGACAGTTCAGAAACACAGTAAGCCTAATGGATGAAGGATAACGAATCTCGATTGTACTTTGACGCTCAAAGGACTGGTAATCTAATTTGATTTTTTTTAATTTAAATCGTTGAGAAGCTTTGAAAAATCAGATTTTGGCAATCATGCTTATGATTGGCAATTACTGACAATGTCAAATCTTTTCCAAGATTACGGTTGTTGTACAAATACTAGTTAAATGATANCAGCACATTAGTTTGGAGGCTATATTATGGACAGGAAATTGATTATTATACATTCATATATGTTGCGTTAAAACCAGTGCAAATAGTGATAAAAATGTGATTTGAGCACTCTGTAGTGTGCGCTCCTATTGCATTTATCATCGTAATATATCATTATTGTTGCTATTGCTGCTCTTGTCATCATTATGTCATATAATTCAGCGGTTTGTGATCTCAGTTATAACATTAACATGATTAATATTACACTACATCCACATATTTCAACCTGATTTTAGTCATGATTGTGAACCTACCCGTTTCTGCGTCGGCAATAGTGCATAAAATTGCCACAACGACAAACACGAAAACCAATATATGGTTACACAGTCGACTTCCTCTGTAGACATGCATGGTGAATAGAGAATGTAATATGAATGGCGTTCAAGGAGAATTGATGAGTCTGAAAATGAGGAATGAAGAGAACAAAAAACAGAATATGAGTAATGAAAGAATGTTTCCTATTCGTAAAAGCGATGCTTTTCAGCTTTATTCAGGAAAATGACAAACGAATGAGACGACTTGTATAAGCTGGTCAAAGAAGTCTATAGGAATTAATATAAAGAACATATAATTGTAGGTTATATTTTTTTTGTGTAAGGCTCATAAGATGATATGAATCATTTTCACATTCTGAAAAAAATCTTTTGTGAGAATTCTTTAGTGAGTTTTAGAAACATTATTTTAAGTCTTTACTTTAGCCTAAACAGAACAAATTCTGTCCCGGAGCAAAATACCACCGTTTCTGAATGCTGAAGACTAAAAATGTTGATATGTAGGCTTATGCTGTGGATTGAAGAATATATCTTAAATGTGCGAAAGATGACGAAGTGTTGTAGAGTGTTATCACATTTAAAGAATACAGTACTTTAAAAGTTTACAATCTTGACTCGGGATTTAAGTTGTCAAATAAAGGTCTGAAATGGATTGCATCGCGCAGGTCATTGCATCGATCGGAATGCTCCCGAGCTATCGTCAATATTTTGATAGAGATAAAAAATCGGAATGATTTTCTAAGTACTGCAAAACCTTGTCGTTGTTCATTCACGACATATTCTTCCATTTTATCATACAACACCAGAAACATGAGAAAGGTGTTGGGACAATACCGGTGACGAATTATGATCTCATCTCAAACCAAAATATTATACAACTTATTATATTTTGAAGCTGAAGTATGCTAGAATAATACGACTGGAATAAGTTTTATTCAGCATGGACTTGTATCCATCATTAGATGTGTTTTCTTTAATACTCAAATCTTAAATGCCTTCGAATCTGATGGTTGGAGGCCGATGCTGCAGGTCTAATGCCCCATGAGCAGCCTGCCTGATGTGCAATGTTAATAACACCATTTAAATGTATAGGAATACTGCCTTTAAAACTGGTTTTGGACCAAGGTTTCAAAACCTTTTTGATGGGTGTGTTGCACTTGTTGTGTCGACCCCGTCGCACGACCCGTGACAACTGACGCTACTAGAGATTCTGACAGGTATATCATTACGTGTCTTCGGAAAACGGCAGATAAATATTTAGTGAACCTCTAAATCCCTTCATTATACCAAGTGAAATGTATACAATATATATGTATTTACACTTTTTTTTAGTTACTTTGTGCCTACCACTAAGTATCATTCGTTCCATTGTGAATAAGTATGATCTTTTGTAATTTGTTTTGCCACTAAAATGTTGCTCACAGAAACATTTGTTCCCTTTTTTATCTTTATTTCTTAATTATCCTTTTAATATACATTTTCTTATTTACCCTACTAATTACTATTTGAATGATTAGTTATCTGGCTGTCTCATACATCATTATACAGTTCCTCTCACATCTTTTCTTAGATCGACAGACTAGCAAAAAGGGTGATACGTCGTGAAAATATTAGAAACGATGAAAAACTGCAAAATCGACGGGTTTTGAAACCCGGCTATTTGTAAATCTGACTACTTGTAAAAAGTTTTGTTTGGTACATTTTCAAATAAAAAAGATGCAAATTATTTGGTCCTACATTTCTGACCATGGGTTTATACCGTATATAGAACCCTCCTCAAGGTTTCCAAACCTTTCTAAGAGAGTAAGTGGTTCCTAAAGTGCCTGTTCAAAGTCATTATAGGAAACATTATACATGTTTTAGTGAGTATTTAATGGTTCCTTATACAGGTACAACCCCCTAATAAAGCACCATTTCCCTAAAAGTTTACACCAAAGAACCACGGAGAGAGTGCATTGCTGGTCGCTCACGTTCCCATTACCCTCTCCATTACCCTCTCTCAATCATTCTCTAAAAGTTTACATTGTCACAGCTTAGTTTATTTACACCATCAACCATTTAGGTAGCATTGAATATCTGGCAGTTGAGCATATACTTTCTGTAAAGTTTATTAGGATACATTTAATGATGTGTTTTAATGAACCTAGAATCTAAAGCTTCCAAATACAAGTACAAGTACAACCCCCTAGAGCACCATTTCCCTAAAAGTTTACCCCAAAGAACCACGAAAAGAGTGCATTGCTGGTCGCTCACGTACCCGTTTCCCTCTCTCTCATCCTCTCCTCTCTCTTGGTGTGTTTAGAGTATGGCGACCCTTGACTTTGGGTAAAGATATGGAATGTGACCTCGCTACTTTTTCCTTGATCCGATTGCTACCCTTTTCACACCTGAATTTTTATTCCGCTTCTCGCAGAATACAATGCCGCAAGCAATTACAGATTGCTATATTACAGATAACTATAATTAAGCGGATTGTACTAAAATATTTTTTTTCCCAATTGACAAAGGTTGAACCAGATAAAAATTCTATCGTACCTCTGAAAAAAAAATGATTCGTGATTCACATATAATCAACGAATTATCATTCTAATTGAAACATTACATTCAGCAATTTAGTTTCCAATGGCTTTGATTAAATAAGGGTAGATATAGAATGCAGTATACAAGAATAAGGTCATGATTTGTACTACGATCTAATCCATAGACCTCATTTCTTTTCTGGAAGTATGACCCATGCCAGTCAAGAGATTTCAAATTCACTTATAAAATTGAAATTGAAAATTGAAATAGAAGGGAACGCACACTTGATTTTATATGCTAAGAGTATATTTTCATCAGTATCGTTTTATCCAACATCAAAGGTCATATGAAACTGTTGGTATCACATCTGCCGTCTGTTTTGAGAAATATACAATACTCTACTCTTACACGTTGAGATAAGATTACAGAAGAAGTGTACTAGAAAAGAAAAACTTTCATGGATGAATGTATCACTTCGTGTTGCCGGAGCGCTACACCATATCTCCTGTTTAGGGCAAGTTTTGTGTAATTACTGGGGGAGATTCACCCCCATTTTTTTTGTTCCCCCCAAGCCCCCAGTAATATGGAAAATGGTTTAATTCAATTGGAATCCCATAACTATTTAGGGAATGTTTGAAAATGTGTAGGAAGTGTTTAGAAAGTTTCTATGAAGCATTACTGTTCAAACTAAATGCTTTTGGTGTCATGTACAGATAATAATCGTTAATGTTCGGATCAAATTGTTTAAGCGTACATAAACCGCTAAAATCACTACTTTTATGAAGTAGGTTCATTCTTATGTTACCCGAAAGTGATCCCACAAAGATAGTATCCCATATCAAGAAAAATATATGTTTTTGGTACAAACACCATATGCCGTAAATTTAAAAACTTCTGAATGACGATTGTATTTAACGGCCCTAAAAATCAGATTGTGAAAGTTTTTGGAAAAAAAAATCACCATGTAATATATGTTCTCTCCGGCTCGTATCAAATCACGTTTTACACAATAGACTTGATTGAATGAAAGTGATGTTTGTGGGGTGGAAATAAGAATTTAGCCTACCTTCATTTCTTACAGTTTGGGCTCTGAACCAATTCTTATTGGGGATTAAACAAGTATAATAAGCCTACATGGGCTTTCTGCAGTAAACATCATTTAATCTATATCTTAAAATGAGCGAGTTATAATGAATAGTTTAAACATTGTTTTCATTTAAAAAAAAATTCTCGACTGCCAGATCCTAGAGATTCTCTGAAAGGTTGATGGTGCATATAAACTAAACTTGGAAAATGTTAGGCTTTAAAATCAACGTTTAGTGCTTGAAACAAGCGAAAATCTAAAACGTAGCCTCCATAGGCTTTGTACAGGAATTAATGCGTCATCCTGACGTTTTAATTCAATGTACATATATATCTTGATAGTGCATGAAGATCTTCCTTTATTTTTGGATCCTCTGTTCATTTTTCATCTATCTAAATATATTTAGATAGGACAGACAGCTTGGTTTGATCATTTTTTAAATTGTGCAACTGCAATGTGTGACAGTGTCTTTAAGCTTCGGCATGCTAAGTGCGACTTTGATTATTTTAGTCAAATTTGACTATTTTTTGTGTTTGACTAATTTTCTGACATGACTGGAAATTAACATTAAGAAATGAATTGAAGCAAAATTAGATGGAAAATGAGTAGTTCACTCGAATCACGCATCCAGTCATTTTGTTTGTTGTGAAAGGGTAAAATGGAGGGATGACCGGGGAAAAATAAACAAGATATGAATTTCACACACTTGATTATGTGTTGTGTGTTGGTAAAAAAAAGTGCACTTCGGGGCACGAGTCCCGCAGTGTTTATCCGAGAACTTAATGGACATTCATTAGGAGCGCCATAGGGAAAGGGGTGTAGGAACCATTCTCATGGGTGTGAGTTTGCCCTCTTTATGGGACACACCCATGCATATATACCTGCCAAATATTCAATATATTTCCGTAATAGGGAACAGCATGTAGAACATATCGGACATTGAAAATAAACCTATAGCCCCGGTCACATAGGACCCCAGAAGCAACACGATTCATCCCGACTCGTTATTCTGAGGCAGTTAACTGTGAATTAACAAAGAGTCGGGGTGAATCGTGTTGCTTCCGGGGTCCTATGTGACCGGGGCTGGAACATTTTGTTTATCAGTTGCCAAACCGTCACAAGGATGGTATGCGGTGTCGTAGGTGATCACTATGAGGAGAAAGGACAACAAATTTGGACAAAGTAAACAACTTGCTTTCACGCAGTTACAAGTGCTAAATTCACACAAAACAAATTTACTTCACTCTTATTCTGCAGAGAAATGTCGAACAGGCAGCGTACCTGTTCAGTGAAAAACAAGTTATTCTACTTTCTGTTGTGTTCAAGAAGCTATTGTATAGGCTTGAATGAAACTGTTTACTTTATCAAATTCATATGTCCCTTCTGCTCACTGTGAATTGTGTGGATAACTGTCAGTGTTTTCTTTCTACGTTTCAAAATTAAT
This sequence comes from Temnopleurus reevesii, assembly GCA_036244855.1. NCBI lineage: Eukaryota > Metazoa > Echinodermata > Echinoidea > Temnopleuroida > Temnopleuridae > Temnopleurus > Temnopleurus reevesii. Next base: position 77,847 of record BQKZ01001575.1, read on the forward strand.
TTGCATGAACTTTATTTTGACCAAAGAAGAAATAGCATAATCGAGATGCTACAATGATCTCATAATCCTATTGAAAAGCCACCATCGTTGAGCAGCTTAAAACGTTTACGATATCAGCTACTTTTTTTTCTTTGTTTATCATTGGAATGGCTGTTTTCATTCCCCACCATTTATTACCAATAAAAGTAAAATACAATTCACTGTCTGAAGGACCCTAGATATCTATTCAACTGTACCGACGCGTATCATCTCATCGCTTGGGCGAATTACTTTCTATGCTTTTTAAGCCAATCAAAATCTTTCGTAAACACTCATGCTTTCAAAGTTTTACAATAACAACAGACATTTCAGAGCGACCCTATATAGGTATGTGAATAAGCGTGAGTTTCTTAAAGAATGATATTGCAATATTGATATCAATTCGCTTGTCAATCATTTACTCCAAATAGAACAGGGGTGTAATATACAAGAGATACGGATAATCGAAAATTTAAAACTTGAATGCAATATCACTTTGTGGAACAACTTCGTCGAGGAAAAAGACACAATAGAGGCCTAATATCACTCTTGAAAATGTTTGGCAAAAGTGTAATCAACACCGGGAAATACAATGTCCCAACAGCTATTGGTAAAAAAAAAAATATGTCCAACTACAATGGTGGATTCGCAAAAATTATATCTTGGATGACACATATTTTACAAAACTTTTGGTTTAAAAACGTAAAAAGTCTGCTAGAAATGCAAAATTAAACCATGAATTAAACACACCTAAAAGCAATAGTTGTGTGGACAACATGTATTTCCCCAACGCTTCAAGAGTTAGTACTTGTGTGGTTGCTCCTTGGAAGGATAGTCTCCCCCTCGAAATATACTTACATCGACACGGTAAAACATCTTATCGGTTTGATAAAACTACCAACAGACCAAGCGATATGAAACTGCAAAAAAAATATATATATAGGCCTATTGCTCTCACTTAGTAGTCTCTTGACTTTGTTGTTGTTCTACTCGGAATGTCATGTTTTTATCTTTTTTGAGCTTTTGCTTAGTCCTTTTCAGGACTATTTCTTGAAAAATAACCCCACACCACATGGTGCAACCGCAAATCTTTTTGAATAAAAAAGTTAGGTCTTGAGAAGTAATATTCAATTGTGTTTAGGTTTGGTAGAATTGGGCAGTAAGGATTCCATAACAAACTGAAATATGGAAAACTGTGTTTATTTACAAAGCACCTTGAATCAATAACTCAAGGCTATCATGGTTTTATGCATCATACGATATAGATAAAATATATTTCGAAAACTAACAGTCATTTTCATTGTGCAATGACCACCAATGTTTATATCGAATTATTATTGTTTGCACAGTTTTCAAAGTATACTACAATCCAAGCATGCCAAGGGGGAACAAGGCTAACCACCACATTACATACACTAAAGAAAAAGGGTGCATATAAGGTGCAAACCTTCGCGAAAAGGTGCAATATTGCACTCATTTGATCTAATATCAACGTGTAATTTGAAGATGGTGCAAAAAAAGTACAATTTTTTTAATAGTCTCACTCGATTACAAAATGGGGTCTTGATTTGATGCAATTTAACGTAATTGTTTAAGTCTGTAATGAAATTCGGTGTTTAATCCGTTATATTGTTGTACAATTTTGTGGAAATTAATTAATCTGAAATTATCAGTTTCAATAATGGAGCTGCAAACCTTTCAGGACAATTTGGAACGGTTTTGGCAAAAAGACTACACCAAATCCACAACATTTACAAATAAAGCGTCAAGTATCGGAGCGACACGAACAAAAATGTTGATATTCTAATGTTTGTTATGTTGTATTTTTTTTTTAGTGTACCCATTATAACCAATTGCACAAACGGAACTTCATGTGACAACACCTAACGTATTATATACAATAAACACATACAACAATACTGCATTTTCGTTTGACGTATCATTATATGGAAATGAATGTAGATCTATTATTCTATTCAAATCAATTCAAATCACTTCATTTCAGTTCTTTTGATAATTCAAATATATAAAGTCATAAATGATAATGGTAAAATGACATAAGAAATGAAAAAGATATTATTAAAAAAGAGCAACAACATTTGTTTTAACTTCAAAACATGAGTACATTTTCGAATTTGAATGTTGCGTAGATAAAAGTTAGAACCAAATGTTTGGACGCATAAATCGTATAATGATTTGTGTCGAGTACATTCTTAATTAATTAAAGGGAAGTAATAAGGATAATTCCTACTTTCTCCACACTGATAGGCTCAAGTCAAAACAAATACTTTGAGGTCATTATCTTTTCCAGACCAAACAACACGAGCGTGAAATCTAAAGAGATTCCATACCAATGACGTTTCTTGGGCAACAGACCTTAAAAGTTTCATTGAAAGATATAAAGAGTCAAACTGTCATGTTATTGTCATTTTAAGAGAATGCACTATTGTTTTTCTGGTTCACAGAGAGTGCAAATCATATCCGATTTTATATTGACATTGTATGTATATGAGTCTAGATATTTCGATATTTGACAAGTGTTGTCGTTACTTATTCTGGAGGTTCGTTGTTTCAATACTTCGATAATATAAGGAATCAACGTTAGGAATTTCCGATATGTTATTCCGAGGGGGGTAATCTATTACCTAAGAATGAAAAAGTAGGTTCATTAAATTATCCAAGAGACTTCTTTCATTCGAAACTAAACTGCTTTAACTTTTCTATTTGATCTTACATTAATAAATGTTAGTTTCGGAAAATACAAGCTATCGCCACAAATGTTTGTATTTATGAACACTGTTGTAATTTTCGGAGTAGCCATAGCAAGCATATCAGAGCAATTTTCATGTCTCATAATACTTATTAACGGCATCCGATCTCATTCGCATTTTATTTGATCTAATCATTTGCGATGTAATAAGAATACTTCAGTGAAAGGTTGTTTTGTTTAGGAGTTAATTTTCATCCTTACAATTGTTATTTGAATTATGTCATATCGAATTAGAGTAATGCTTCATAGTGTAAATATCAATGATTTGAATCGCTTGACCCAATTACGTCACAATATTTAAACACGAATGGTAACTACTGAAAATAATTACACTCCCGTCCAAAATTAAACCTTTGCTAAAATATATAATTGGTGCAAGCGATTGATGCTAATCCTAATATTACTATTTGTCTTGATAAAGATAGAATATATATTTGACAAAACGATATATAATTTTATACTCACTGAAGCAAGAATCAGTCTCGTCGCAATGATTGGGTCCGAAAGCGGGGCAGGCGTATTGATGTATGTCCAACGACCAATCGTTACATGTAATGGGTTTAACCTCACGTTTCCAAATAATACTGTTAACAAATAACAAAATAACGTGATCCAAAATCCGTCAGAGTTAAACGCGCGAAAATAAAAGAGAGATAAGAGATATACTCTCGCTATAAAAGATCAGAGAATTTAATTATAGAGCCAAGCTCACAGGAGATGCTCTTGTCTGTTTATCCATGCATCGAATATCCCAAGTGAGGAGAGGTCTGTGTACTGCAGCACCCCATGCACAATGATGAAATTGTGGGTGCAGAATTTGACCCAAAATATGTAATTTATGTGGGTGCCTTGGAGATAGAGTACGCGGTGGTGAGCGATAGACTCCAGTGTTGTGCTCTCGCTCTCCAAGACCTTGTTTCGCTGTGTATGGTATGTGAATCCGTTGATGCGGTGCCAAGGAGGCGTCCCAAGCATGGGTCAACTTTATATGAAAAGCAATCTTAGAAAAAGGTTAAAAATTGAAACGTATTTGGCCCGAATTGGTGACCCTCGATTAAAAGATTGTTTTTTTTTCCAGAAAGTTTTTTGTTTTCATAACGTGGTTAAATCGCGTAATGTGGGGGGGGGGGGGGGGCACATTTTAAGCTATTACGTTTAGGCCAATGGAAATGTGACAACAAAATCTTAAAATCCCCCCCCTCCTCCCGACACACACAAACTTTTCAATAGGTTCCCTAGTCCCTGGAAACGAATTAATGTAGACCCTACCCTACAGGCCTAGGATCTAAAATATATAATTTAAAAAAAAATACTGTCGTTTAAAACGGTTCCTTTGATTTCAATGTTCCCAAGATACAGTACCGTCGTAAGGCCCATATACTTGCTATTGAAACTGTGAAATCTGAGCAAAATCAGATACACCGTTCAAAATTTATGAATTGTCAAAGTTTTATTTTCCACCGTTGTGCTACTTAAGCAGGCACAAAATGGCTGCCAACATGGAGAATTTTCCGTTCACTATGCACAAAACTTCACATATTGTTCCTTTTTTTTTTTAAAGAAAAGTAGACGGGGGATCAACAAGATTCATCCCAAAATCATGCATAATTAATAGGTCTATATCATACTGGATAGACAAGTAAAATTTTGCCTACATTCCTAGAAAAAGAAGAAAATGTGAAATTCAATGTACAAAGTCAATGAAGACTTTTACACGTTGGCAGCCATTTTGTGCCTGCAGGTTATTGCCAATTCGAGGAGCCCATGAGGGAATAAATCAAACTACTGAAAATTCATAACTTTTCATCGGATTGTCGGATTTTACTCAAATTTTCACAGTTTGATAATTATAATTATTTCATTTCCGTCCACTGAGAGCACACTAATGTTTGGATGAACTCCCCCTTTAAGGTAAAGCAGATGAGGATCATGCATAATATTTTTACGGATGGGGTGAAGGTATAAAAATAAACATTACGGTCATCATGGTCATGGGCGAAATGGCGCTCTGCTCTAACCAACGATGCATTATGCTCACAACCGCTCATACATATCATATACGTGATACCTGAAATAAGAACAGATAAAGTGTCAAGATTACTTTAACATGAAGATGGACTGGATTGATGTTGGAATTAGATGAACATTTATTTTGTCGTCATAAAACGTTTTAATTGTACATTATATTTTAAAAAGCCCTCAAAACTGGGGGGGGGGGGGGGAATGTTCAGTAGTGTGGCAAAAAAAATTGTTTCATTGTGTCTTTAATAAGATGTGCACTTGAACACACTTATCAGGCTGGTCCTAATGCAACCCCATATCATCATCCTGATCCAAACATCCCATTACAACTATCACTAGTATTAACTATATACTATCAGCACTACCACATACAACAAGACCATCACAAGTATTACCTCTTCCCACCATCGTCACCATCATTATCATCGTCATCATCATCATCATTATCATCATCATCCTCATCATCACCATCATCATCACCATCATCATCAACAGCATCATCACCATGCTCATCATCATCGCCAAATCGAGAAAATAGAGGAATGAGAACCTAAAGTAAATGAACAATTAAAAAAATAAAGTTAAAATCTTCTAATTTTTGAGATAGAATGGCATCAATATGGATGGGGGTGAAACCCGGGTCATACAAAGTGCATGACCCTCACATGACCCCCAGCATTCCTGGAAAGAAAACTTTAAAAATATTATGCATATTGGTTTATATTTCGTTGTTTTTCCCGATTTCTGAACCGACAGAAGTTTATCCGAAGTCAAATGAGCCAACACGAATAGTTTGACATATATAAATGCGATCAGATGTTTGTGAACTAGACGTTATTATATTTCTTTCAGGTATTTCATTGTGAGGTATGAAGGAACTATTATTGTAATGGATTTTAAAAAAATCAAAAGATAATGCAAGTATAAGTAAAGGTATAGATAACTAAAATGAAACATAAAAGAATATAATACAATTGTTATATTATATCCTTATTCCTATATACATACCAGATAACACAATTTTGGCTGTAAGCGCGTTATATTAATTCATAAATGCATGATATCAAACAATCAAACAGAAATCATATCAATATTTAAGTGATGTTAAACATCTAATTGATTATTAAATTTATTTTGATACTCTGGCCTCTTTGATAATTACCCGTAAGGTATTTAAATTGGAATATTGTTTTTTTTGTAATGAATTCGTGTACAGGGGATGGGGGATGTGTATTACCATTATTGCACACGCGCAAAGACTCACAGGTGTTTATTGAAAATGGTTATGTGAAGGGGGGGGGGGG
>BQKZ01001576.1:8425-35979 GCA_036244855.1 Temnopleurus reevesii
CGATCGCTTGCACCCAGTTGAGCACATTAATCTCCACGATCAGATAAGCGCATATAAAAGTTTTGCGAATTTGAATCTACTTTCTACTATTTAAAAAAATAAAAGATGAGACCGCTGTTCTTAAAAAACGGCTGTGTTGAGACGAAGGAAACACAACAGAGAGAGAGAGAGTGAGGGAGAGAAAGGGAGGCCGAGGAGATGGGGAGAAAGAAAGAAAAAAATGTCAAAAGCGTCCGCAAGTGAAATGAATCTGTGGGGAACCCTTCTGAATACTAGTATTCCAGAATATAAAATAGATTGAAATTCTGCCACTCGGACTTTCACGGAAACTGATGATGGGAATGCGATTCGTATCTATTAGCCAATTTATATCTTTATATTTCCTGACACAATTAGTAGTTTATCTAAATTATGCTGAATTATTATTTAACCTCCCCAGTATTTCCATCGACAAAGTTCAGCCTGACCGCGCCCCTGGAGAAAACAATTTCAAACACCTGTGCGAGCGAGGGTAGTCATAAATACCAAGGGGGAATACCTTTGGACTGTGCTTACATGTGGCATTCATGTACTTTACTTGTATAACCACGTGCTGTTTCATTAGGACGCAACATTCTCTGTGAGTTGGAGGGGGGGGGAGGACAAGAGATCAAGAGAGAGGGAAAGAGAGAATAGGGATGTGTCTTGAGTAGAATGTTGGCAGTATTCTTTGTTTTGAGAGATGAGAGAGTTTAAAAAAAACGTAAGGGAGGGGGCGGGAGTGAGTGAAAGAGAAAAATGCAAAGATTTGTGAATGGGGTATGATCTGTATTCTCTCTCTATCTCTCTTTCGCTGAGGATGGACATGCAAGAAAAGAGAGGAGTGCGGGGAGTAGAGACTAGACAGAGAGAGAGAGAGAGAGAGGGAGAGAGGGGGAGGAGGGGTGGGGGAGGAGAAAACAAACTTCGGGGGTAAATGGGTTCAAATCGGGTGACAGGATTATTCAACAAACTTTTTTTATATAAAACTTTGAGGGATTAACATTGTTTAAATTATCAACTCTGATAATTAATTCTATCTTGCTAATTATTACAACACGTCCGGCGACTTTATACAGGGGAAATTTAGCCTGATCGCTCTTTGAGAAATCCTTCCATCCTCTGAAGAAGGAAATACATGTAATGTGAACATGTGTTCAGTGACCAGGTAGTCATGGTAACCCATGTGCATGCGAAGTGAATGGAAACATGACCTTCAGTGGATATCGCCACGCGGGCGCGGTGTAGTACAAAAGCAATTCTTGTTCGGCTAGCACATGGGTTTAATACTCTGGAATGTTTGTCAGCTGGACTAGTGGTTGAGCAGTTCAGTTGTGAAATTTTAGACACAATAAAATTTCAGTGGGAAGGGAATGATGAGAAGAGAGACATGAAAGCCAAGAGGGTAAGCGAAGCGATGATTTGTATGAGAATATTTGAACAGACTGTGGTTTTGTAATGAATGTCCCTCACAACGCTCATGATTGATAAGATAAAATAACAACACAAATGGGAAAATAAATATCAAGATGAGATAGGTTTGGTAAAGTATGCCATTNAACACTGGTTCATTTTGTTTGTTCATTTTTCAGGAGATCAGCTATCACCCAGTTCAACTATCTTGCAATCAAAAGAGCTGTTAAGACCAAGAAGAAAGAAGATGTCGAGCATTACATGAAAAACCTTAGGAAAAGAACAATGAGTAAGTAGTCAACACTGAAATTTTAATCATTCTAAATGGCCTTTTTGACAGGGTAAAAATACTTTTTTATGTACGAGGGCCCTTTTTACAGCTTTCTCCTGAAAAATAACACCTGTTAATAATAATGAAACACTTTTATATAGCGCATAACACAATCATGCGAAGGTCCCTAAGCGCTTGAAACATGGAAACATGGAAAGAGAGAAAGAAGTAAGAAGAACTAGGATTATCAGTAGATTAGTTGTTTTTGAAGAGATAAGTTTTCAAGTTTCTTCTGTTATACATGCAATACATTTTGCATGAGCTATTTTGGCACTCATAGGGAATATTTCTAAAGTTTTAGGGGCTAATCACCATTTGCACCTGTGTATTTTTCATGCTGCTGTACGGTAAATCTACTTGTAGTGATGATGAAATATTGCAAACAGCCTATGGGGGTGTTGCTCAAAATCAACTGCAAATCAACTGCAACTTTGCAAATTGTAACATGCATTTTCATTCGCGCATGGTATGCACATTTAACAAGACGTGCATGAAACAATGATTTTGATTGGCGTGTTCCGATCAATTGCAACTTGCGATCAATTTCAACTTTTGAGCAACACCTCCTATGTTGGATAATTATCTTTCTAGGATTGCTAGTTACAGATTTTATGATGGAAAGGCATTAGTTGATAATGCTAAACCATCTTTGAAAAAAGGTTTAAATGCCATCCTCTTGATATATTTGAAACTAAGAATATCTGAAAGTATGACAGAATAAAATATATATTTTCTATCCCCCAAAAGGGAAAATAAACAGCATATGTGGCTTTTAACCAAAGAGAAGATCATGGAATTTGTGGGGTTATCTTCCTGCGGGTTTGTGCCTTGTCATAGAGAGATAAATGTGCAGCCTCAAACTTACAGGTGACAAGGTTCAATTGGATGTATGATTTTTATTTAGCAAATGGTTCAGAGATATAGCTATAGCATGGACTTAAAGGTATAGATTCGTAATGACCGGGATGCAGAAAGTGATGTTAACGAGCTGATGTATTCACAAGTTGCTTTACATGCCTAAATCAGCCATTTTTCCTACGGTGTGCTAAGTGCTTTTGCACGGGGTAGCGTCGCCCTGAAATGGGCGGTGTGATCGGTGGTATTGTCTGCGATGTGTGAGTTCGCGTTCATTTTGTACGCGAAGCATGTTGTGTAAGGAAGAACGACCGCAGCATGATTTTTTTTCATTTTGCGATAATTAAGCCATTTCTAGGTCGATTCATTCAAACCAACTATGAACATGCTCTAATTTACTATATAAAAACTGCATTATGGTAATAATTTTACTTCAGCTCGCAAACTAGTTAAATATCTGAAGCGCCCGCCTCCCAAAACTGGTCTGTTGCTTTAAACCATATACATTTGATTTCCATCCTTGGCATTGTTGTAATTTTAACATTTCAAATCTCTATATTGAGAATGGAGATCTTCTGGTTGATCATGATCCCTCAACATCTCCATAGTGTAGTGTAGTGGTTCTGACTCTCGCGTCTCAACCAGAGGGTCGTAGGTTCGAATCCCACCTATGGCGTCAATTTCCTTCAGCAAGAAATTCATCCATATTGTGCTGCACTCAACCCAGGTGAGGTGAATGGCTACCTGGTAGGAATTTATTCCTTGAAAAAGCAGATGCGCCTGATAGCTGCACTGCTAAAGCCAGGGTAATAATGCTGCAATTGTAGAGCGCTTAGAGAATTCTAATGAAGAGTTGATAAGCGCTATATAAAAGCTTTGTATTATTATTATTATTGTTATTATATCAATGTCAATCTCAGGGTAATTAGTTATACGGAAAAAATCCTGTTTTTATGTTAATTTTATTCGTCCCTCCTTGCTCTGTGATTAGCTGCCCTTCACATCCTGTTCTTTCTTTCTCTCCACCTCGTTTAGCTTTTGCTATATACTTGTGTGTTCACTTCATTTCCTTGTCATTTTGCTTATGATTAAGATTCTGCTAGGATCGAAAGCTCAAGCTCCTTTTTTACTTCATTTTACTCCACAGCTCTCCATTATTGGATAAGAAGTTTCAGCAGTTCTCTTTATTTAATTTTTCCTTTTAACTGAATAGTGGGNGATCGGATGATCGGACAGAAAAGGGTAAAATCGATCGGATCGGCGATCGGAATATCGGATCGGAACCGCACGAGTCACCACTGAAATTTGAATCATTCTAAAAGGCCTTTTTGACAGGGTAAAAATACTTTTATATGTACGAGGGCCCTTTTTACAGCTTTCTCCTGAAACATAACACCTGTAATACATGTAATACATTTTGCATGGGCTATTTTGGCACTCATGGGGAATATTTCTTAAGTTTAAGGGGCTAATCACCATTTGCATCTGTGTATATTTCATGCTGCTGTACGGTAAATCTACCTGAAGTAATGATGAAATATTGCAAACAGCCTATGTTAGATAATTATCTTTCTAGGGGGGTGTTGCTCAAAATCAACTGCAAATCAACTGCAATTTTGCAAATTGTAACGCGCATTTTCATTCGCGCACGCTATGCGCAATTAAAAAGACGAGCATGCAACAATGATAATGATTGGCACGTTTTGATCAACTGTAACTTGCGATCAATTGCAACTTTTTAACGACATCCCCTATGATTGCTTGTTACGGATTTTATGATGGAAAGGCATTAGTTGATAATGCTAAATCATCATTGAAAAAAGGGTTTAAATGATGATGATGCCACACCATCTTCATATCATCTGATATCAATGTCAATCTCAGGGTAATTAGTTATACGGAAACGATCCTGTTTTTATGTTAATTTTTCCTTTTAACTGAATGGTGAGGCAGGTTTCACTAGAACGGATTTTAGGCTCGTTGTCGATAAAGTGTTGATTAAAGATTTTCACTTCTTATCTTGTATTTAATTCTCTATTTTCAGAGGCCAAGATTGAGAGCATGAAAAAGAAGTCCCCAATTGAAGTAAGTGTGTAAACAAATTAGAAGAAGTTCATTAGTTGGGTACATTGGAGCTTATCATAATTAAATAGACTCACTTTTCACCAACCTGGGAGGTGTTTTACCAAGATACAAAAGACTTTAAGATCGACTGGTATTTGTTCTTGTGCTAAATGCGCATGCTATTATCAATCACTTATGCACAAGAGTGGATACCAGTCGATCCTAAAGTCTTTCTTATCGAGGTGAAAAACCGCCCAGGGCATATGTTTGTTATAAGTTGTGAAAAAAAATTCACATCACCAGGGAGGTGTTTCACCAAGATAAGAAAGACTTTACGCACGACTTTATGTTCGACTGGTATCCCTCTTGCGCTGAATGCGCGTAATATTATGAATGATTACGCACAAGAGTGGATACCAGTCGATCCTAAAGTCTTTCTTATCTAGGTGAAACACTGCCCAGGGTATGTGTGTGTTATAAGTTGTGAAAAAATTTCACATCACCAGAACCTCTAATCAACTCTTTGAGTGCCACCCACTTTTGCTGGGTATTGGTTGCATCCTCTGATTGATAGACTAACTAATCTTTAATTTAATGTATGAAGGAAAGGCCATGCATTTCCCTTATTTTGTTCTTTAAATTACTAAATAAGATTATGTAATAAGGGGGGGGGGCAACCTTATCTTGGGGTAGCCTTGTAATCTGGGGTTCTGTAGAAGCCTGTCTTCACCAAAGGGTTGATTATGATTAACTATCCATCTGATGAACTTCCTCTATTTTATAGATGATAGTAAGAACTGGATCACTTGGGCATTCCAGTGGTCTATTGGTTATGACACTCGTCAAGCCACCAAGGGATCACAGGTCCAAATCCCTGCCGGGTGCTGTAAAATTTTTGACAGCTCTGGACAACAATGCACAGTTTTGTGTTTTATTATTGGTAGACAAGAGATTGCTGTAATGCCTATGAAAGGGTGATTATTGATTATGGTCTCAGATCACTTTATGCTGATTTATATGCAAGGAAGATTAAATATTTATTGTTTGATATGCAAAAATTTATTGAATGTTCTCTAGGAATGTAGATGACACTTCTAACATTATGCTAAACAGTTGGTTAGGACATGTATCTTATCAAAATCATGTATAATTGTGCGAAATAATTTGTAATGAATTATTCTATTTTTATTTATACCAGAAAGCAACACATTATTGGCAATAATATCTCAAAACTGGCATTGAAGTCATGTGTAGGGTGATATTGGAAAGAAATTTATTCATCACATTTTATTTAGCTACACCCAGGCACTCCAGAAGCCTGTTCCCTTGTTGTGGGCTGTCGGGGACAAAATTTATAAATCTTTTGGTCAATATTTATCTCAACAACATCATTGTTCCAAACTTGCTGTATGAAGGAAATTATCTTTAATCATCAACCATATTTTTACATTCCTTATTTGATACAGATCTGGCGAGACTTGATGGATCAATTTGGAGATTCAGATAAGGATCCAGTCCATGCCATGAGCAAGGTAATACATCATTACCATGGTGATGACGATGATGATGGTGATGATAGTGGTGGTGGTGATGATGATGATGATGATGGTGATGGTGATGATGATGATGCTTTTTGTGATACAGATGATGATTATGGTTGTGGGATTGATAATAATGATGAGGATAGTAATGGTGATAATGATAAAAGTGACGTGGATTATAGGGTTGATAGTGATGATGAGGGTTATGATGGTGATGATGATGGTGATGATGAGGGTTATGATAGTAATGGTGATGAGGATGATGGTGGTGATGATGGTTGGTGATGATGGTGATGATGATGGTGGTGATGATGGTGATGATTGTGGTAGTGGTGATGATGGTGATGATGAGGGTTATGATGGTGATGATGATTATAGTGGTGGTGGTGATGGTTATGATGATGATGGTGATGATAGTGGTGGTGGTGATGGTTATGATGATGATGATGATGATGGTGATGATAGTGGTGGTGGTGATGATGATGATGATGGCAATGTTGATGATGATAGTAGTGATGATGATGGTGACGACGATGGTGATGGTTATGATGATGCTTATTGTGATAAAGATGATGATGATGATGATGATGATGATGATGGTGATGATGATGATTATGGTTGTGGGAGTGATAATAATGATGAGGATAGTAATGGTGATAATGATAAAAGTGACATGGATTATAGGATCCATAATAATAATGATGGTGATGAGGATGATTATGAGGGCAAATATGATGAGGATGATGATGACTATGGTGATAGTGGTGATGGTGATGATTGTTATAGTTCTTATGATTATGATGATGGTATTAATGAAAATCTAAATGAATATGATGATAGGGATGGAGGTGATGATGATATTTATTAGGGTTATTAGTTAGTGATAGTGATCTTCTAGTTGGTGATACTAATGAATTTATGTAATTTTCTATAGCAAATCGTATGAAATTTGTGTTGTTTATATCCCAGGTCAAACACATTTTTGGTTACAAGAGAATCGACATATGCATACTTAAAGGGAAACTACACTCACACCTTAAATTGATATCATTAAATGAAGAAAAATTAGATGAACAAACTGAAAATTTGAGCAAAATCGGATTATCCATTCAAAACTTATTAATTTTCTAAGTTTTGATTTACATCCCTCATGGGCTCCTTAAATTGGCAAACTTACAGGCACAAAATGGCTGCTAACATGGAGAACTCTCCTTTCACTTTGTACACAAAATTTCACATTTTCCTCTTTTTCCAGAAAAGTGGACAAAATTTTGGGTTTTTTCGGTTAAACACATTATAGCCACATCAATTCTACAAGTATTCCAGAAAAAAAAGTGTTGATTCCTCATTTGAAATATGATATTGATCCATTTTCAATAAATTTGTATACAAAGTAAATGAGGAGTTCTCCGTGTATGATATCACAGATTATGCTAATTGGCTATACGTTGCCAATTCAAGGATGCCCAGCATAGGTGGAAATGATAACTTTGAAAATTCATAACTTTTGAACGGATTATCCTATTTTGCTTAAATTTTCACAGTTTGTTCATCTGATTTTNTTTCTATAGCAAATCGTATGAAATTTGTGTTGTTTATATCCCAGGTCAAACACATTTTTGGTTACAAGAGAATCGACATATGCATACTTAAAGGGGAACTACACTCACACATTTTTTTTGGAGGGGGGGTTTGGGTTAAATATATTATAGCCACATCAATTCTGCAAGCATTCCAGAAAGAACGGCATTGATTTCTCCTTTGAAATATGATATTGATTCATTTTCAATAAATGTATATACAAAGTGAATGAGGAGTTCTCCATGTATGACATCACAGATTATGCTTATTGGCTATACGTTGCCAAGTGGAAATGATAACTTTGAAAATTCATCATTTTTGAACGGATTATCCTATTTTGCTCAAATTTTCACAGTTTGTGCATCTGATTTTTTTTCATTTACTGATCGTACGTTAATATCTGGGTGTAATTCCCCTTTAATTGTATCTCAATATCATCTTCAACTATACTTTTCTGCAGGTGATGGTGATGGCCTCACTAGAGAGGAAGATGGATGCTGAGGAGCTGTCCTGCACAGAGTTCAAACCGCTCCGTGTCTATCGCTATCTAGGAGCTCTTTTCAAATCTAAGGAACTACCCAAACTCACTGCCTTAGGTAAGCTAATTATGTCCTCATATCTGGGCAACCTTTAATGTGCAGATGTTTATATTTTCAGATGCTTGATCATCAAATTAATGTAAATTTGTCAAGAGATTGCCTTTTAAACTGAATTCTGGGATGTTTCTCATGTGCTTTTGAGACAAACTGCTATTTTGCCTTTTAGATCCTGTCCTAACCCCACAAGTTACAAATTGTGTCTGCATATTCGGCCTATATGCTGTGTTTCTATTTTAGATTCATTCTTATTGAATTGTTTTCCTGGAGATTTATAGATCTTTATTCCAGATCTTTTCTTTGAACCAAACCTTAAGATATTCTAAATTTATTCAAGAACAAACTTCAGACTGCATGAGTGGCAAACTGTTGCAAATTTCATTCCATATTCTTATTTTCCTTCACATGACATTTTTAGTTTTGATTTTAAGATTTTGAAGATGATATCCCTATTAAAGAGGTGTGTGTTCAAATATTTGAGAACTAGGCAAAGTACCAGAATTTTCAAAACTTCCTCTTTGTATCAATTTTCCAAATTCCAAATTAATGAATCTTATATTTCTGTTCTTTATTTTTTTTGCAGAATCCCAAGTCATTCTAGATTGTTTCCAGAACATGCTAGAGGTCCTGAAAGGTAGCGAGATCAGAGAAAAGGCAGCATTTCTCCGCTCCCAGTACTTAAATCTCTACAACAAGGCCTACGCAGGAGGTAATGTATTTAACCAGGATGACAATCTTAGTCTTGTCTTCAAGGAGATGGAAGCTAATGCAGAAGCAAAGGCTGCTGCAACGGGAGAAGAACCTCTCTCAAGGACTGACTCTTCGCAGCCAGGAACTTCCTCCACAGGAGATGCGTACCCATCTGTAAGTAATGCAAACCCAGGTACAAGCGGAACAGGCCCTCCTGGATCGGCTTCCGGAACCAACCAGATAGTCTCAAAGACCAGTAGTGGACAATCTGTAGGTCCAAAGAAGAAAGCTTCATGGGACAGAAGACCGGACCGGTCTAAGGACAGATCAATGGAAGTCCGGATCCTGAACCCTCTCGGCATTCCAGTAGAGATGCTGGAATTCAAACCCCGTGATCCAAAAGCGGATGTTACATCGTTCAAACGCTGGGCCTATGAAACGGAATCTTCCTCGGGCGATGATGATGATGAATTCGTTGATGAAGATGAAAGTAGGCGGTCGAAGACACTGAAAAAAGGATGGAGGCAGTCCAAAAAGAAGGATGATCGAAAGGGGGATGATGGTAAAGGCATTGAAAAAAATGGTAAAGGGAACACTGGGACTGGTGCAGGAGATGCCAAAGGACTCCAGGAGATGAGTCAACTGTTGGATACCAACCAGTATTCCTTCGTGACGGAGGAGGACTTCGCAGAGAAGGGTCAGATATATCTCCATGCCTTGGCTGACGCTCATGCTGAATCTGATCAGCAAGTGACTGTCACAGATCAGGTTGATTCTAATCAGTATGTTTTTGTAGGCAAGGATGATATTACCACCAAAGATGGACTTACTTTGGGAGACAAAGACGATGAAGCCAGAGAAATTGATATTGCTGTCCCATCTGGAGCAACAGAAGATACTGAATCAAATATGCTACCACCAGCCAGTTGGGTCTCTGAAAGTGAACCTAGCATAATAGATGATGGTGATGAGCATCATGGCGCAGAGAATGTGGGAATTACATCACAAACTGACCAATCAAATGCTGATGAGAATGACATGTTTGAAATGGAGTTCATGGATGATGAATCTGACCAGTCAGAAATTGTGGGTGAGGACATTAGCCAATCAGATGCTGAAAGTACTGTCCAACCAGATGAGCCTCCAAATGAATCAACTGTTTCTGATGAAGAAAGTAGGACAGCCCTTCCTGGGAATGTACAGCCAGTCCCTTCTACCACAAGCTCTCTCACTTCAGCCGCTTCAGAAGGCCTGACCAAATCGGCATCATCCAGAACAGTATCACTATCTGTAGGTCCTGCCAAAGCAAATGTATCACGCCTATTTCAGACTAGTACCACCCCAGAAGCACCAGAGCAACCCTTGAAGTCTGACAATTCTACGGATACACAATCTCCCAAGAAACATCCACCTAGTGTTCTTCTAGATGGTTCAAAGACTCCAGGGAAAGGAAGAGAAATACAGTTCCGACTTGATCAGGGGAACAAATCAAGTGAAGTATCTCTACTAGGAACACAAGATAACACACCTCCAAACACCATCCCTCTTGTCAGTGCTCTCAGTCAGGGCATGGTGACCAGTGACGAAGGTGATGGCCAACTCATGACCATCGATGTGTCACAGCTTGGACCAGACTCCAACATTGTGATTCCTTCGTACCTGCTACCTGGAGGAATCTTGACCATCCGATCTCCGGATGTACCCAACATGAGAATCCCAAGATCGCAACCTCAGTCTATAGTACAAACACCCTCTAGTTCCACTTCTACCAGTACCAGCAGTAAACCTGATGGAAAGAGTCAGTCTCGGGTTAATCTGCCTTGTCTGAGTCAGCCGGAAAGTGCCACATCAGCTGAGCAGGACCTAGAAGATGATGGATCTATTAGTGATGATGACATTTCCCAGACAGAGTATGTTGTAGCATCAGACCAACCATCTACGGAAAGTGGGGATCTTTGTGAAGTGCATGTCATTGCCAATCATATCCTGAAGCCCAGCAACCAAAGAGAAGAGACACAGAAGACATCTTCAAAGACACTCAGAAGACCAGAACTTCCTTCCAAGGAACTGCATGCACCCAAGTCATCAAAGACGTCTAATGAATCAGAAAGAGTACTTCTTGAAACAGGTGAAGAAGAAACCTTTCTTGATTTCCTCAAATCGCAGAAATCTATGTTTAGTTACAGACAAGAATCACCAGTTCATGCTTCGTCTGTCCCAGATTCAACTGTACCAACTAATCATCTGGATCATAAAGAGGACAGTGTGACAGACCCCATAGATGAGTCACCACAGGACACTTCTGGAACTGGTGAAGCAGATGCTTCTCAGGATGCAACGCTGGACCAGTCAGGAAATTCAAAGAACGAAAGTCCTACAACCACAGATGATATTGCGTCAGGTTGTCAAGGGAGAGTGGACAAACTATTTGCATCAGGACTTTATGGTCCTGTATCAAGCAAGAGAAGGTTGGGACGACCACCAAAAGTAAGGAAAGAGAACTCAACCGCTGCAGTCGTCATTGGAAATCAAGCAGTTGTAGAAGAAGACAGATCTAGAGATTGCTTGGCAACCGTGGCTAAACGAAGGAGAGGTCGTCCTCCCAGGCCTAAGCCAGACACTACTGAAGAATCAACCTTGACGTCAGATTCAGAGATGGATAGCAACATTGTTGAACATACTGAAAAAAAGAGGAAGAGAGGTCATTCTTCTAAGACAGATGGTGCAGTTATAGAGGATATTCAAGGTCTTGAGAATCAGATAGTGCCAGATAAAACAGCCAAGGAACATAGGAGTACAGGTACCAAAAAGAAAGCTCGTCCAATAACTGAACAATCAGCATTATCAGACAATAAAGACAGCAAGAGAAATACAACTGAGGAATGTAGTGACAGTGATAGTCCAGTCGGCAAGAAGAGGCCAGAGCGTCCCAGGAAGATAAGCTACAGGGATTCCTCGGATCTTGAAGACACCCCCAGTGTAGCTGAAGGAAAAAATGCAGTAGAGCACTACCCTGATAGAAGGAAGCTTGCCTCCGAGACAGAAGGAGAAAAGAAAAAGCGAGGCAGACCTTTGAAAATAGTGATGGCTGTTGGACAACTTTTAGAAAATGTTAGAAAGGATGGTGCAGATACTAAAGAAAAAAGGCAAAGAGGCAGACCAAGGAAACTATCAACATCAGATTCTAATGAGGACAATGATGGTCACAGCCAATCAAGAGAAAGGAAAGCTGCTGCTGAAATGTCAAAATTGGAGCCTAGATTGGAAACTAAAAGACAGAGAGGCAGACCTAGTAAAATAACTAGACCAAACTCAGATAAAATCCGTAGCCATTCAGAAGAAAGAAAGATTGGTAGGGGACGATTAAGCTCAGAGTCTGATGTTGAGACCACAGAGAAAAGGGGGAGAGGGAGACCTAGCAAAGGAGCAGTTCAACTTTCCTCAAGCAATTCTCAAGGCAACCAAGCAACAGAAGCGACATCAAAGACGGATACTGATGATGTTGAGATGGAAATCAATTCTCCTGCAGAAAGAGCAGAGAAGCGAAAGAGAGGCACACCCAGAAAAGAAAGGCTTCCAGATTTCCTTGATGACATTGATGATGGTGAAACCATACAAAGAAAAGCAGAGTTTGAGATCCATGACCGACAGAAGGAAACTGGGACAGTCGAACAACAAAAGCGGAAGAGGGGACGACCACGTAGTGTTGACAGACCAGACTCATCAAGTAGTTTACCAAATCAGGCTATTTCAAGTCAGAAGACGGAATCTAAACCCACAGAGGAAGGGACAAGGGATGGAAAGACAGTCTCTGAGAAAGTGACCAAGGACAAGATAAAGAGAAAAATTGCTTGCAACGAATCTGAAACAGATTTGTCTTCCAGTCAGCAGCAGGATGTATCTAGTCCAAAATCCACAGAGCGAGTCTTGAAGCGTAAACAAACAGAAATTGACCCTGAAACAGAACGTAAAGAGAAAGCAAAAAGACAAAGTCCTCAAGAAAAATTGAGACAAAAACAAGGTGACAGTGAAACAGTAGAACCATTGAAACGTCAAGGACTTCCACACACGAGTAGAAAGAAAACAGAAAAGAAGGGAAGTAAAAACCCAGAACCCTGTCCAACCAAGCCAAATCAATCGGTGCATGCCACTGAGAAAGAAACAAAAGCCATTACAGGAATAGCAGAGCGGAAAGTTGGTGCAGCTGTAGCGGAGACATCTCACAGTCCAAGTCCAAATGTATTAGACCTTATCACATTGAATCCTGCAATGAGGGGGCAGATAGTCAGTGGTATCACACAGATAGTTATCAATACACCTGTTCCCCCAGTAGGAAGTGAGGCGAAGTCAAAGGGAGGACCCCAACGGTACAGGAGAATACTTCCCAGACCCCAGATTGTGGCTGTCGGTGCCCCAGATGTAGCTGCAAGCCCGCTAATTCTTGTTTCCCAGCCTACAGGTTTGGCGATGCAACAGAAAGAAGAACCACCGAAAGTGAAAAGAGTAAGGACACACAAGGATTGGTTTGCCAATCATGCAAAAGAAAAGTCTGCCAGTGATGGAAGATCATTAAGAGAAAGGAATTCAAACCAGAGGACAGGCCCATCCTCTAAATCTCCTTTGAGGACAAGTACCAGACTCCACAAAGACTCACATGCTGATGAAGGTTTCCTAAGCAGTATAGATCTTGGTCCTGGCAGAAGCCAATCGGATCTGTCAGAGACGCAACAGATTAGTAACCTCCAAAGAGAATTAGGCCCGGACTATTGTATTGAGGTGCATGATAGAACACAATCTTCACAGAATGTAGTTCTCGGTCACTCAAAACTTTCATCGAGAAAGGAGAAACGGAAACAAGTGACTCCTCGTAGAGTCGATAAGCAAGCTTGTGAAGTTGAGCCAGAATCTGAAAGGCCACAGAAACGAAAGAGAGGAAGACCCAGAAAAACAGAGAGTACAGGTCCAGATACTGATGCTCCAGAAAGTAGTGAGATAAAGAACGCATCAGCTAAAAAGAAAGAGGGTAACCATGACTCCCAAAATACTTCAGCAAAAGGTCAGGCTGGTTTGGATCAAGAACAACCAGGAAACTCTGAGAACAACCTTGACAATGCTGAACAGGACACCAAGGAAAGAAGTAAACCAGATTTACAACATCTTCAGCATCCGGAGTCTGCAAGCACATCGGAAGGCACAAAAGCTAAGTCTCTGAGACAAACATCTCCAAGGAGGGATCCAAACAGAGCTGGAACTTCTTCAGAAATAGGTTCTTCAAGCATCCCTCAGAGAAAGTCAGCAAGCAAGACACTTTCCACTGAAGAATCAAGTGTATCTCAAACACAGGGTGACCATGTGAAGCAGGCATCACTCAACCGATACTTCACATCAAAGAAAACAGAAAATTTACCAACAAAATCAAAGAAAGCGGAAGAGCGTGACATCCCAGAGAATTCTAAGGAAGCAGAAACGTGTCAATCTTCACCCAAATCCAAGAGGATAGCACCTCCCCAATCACCAAAATCAGTTACTAGCCCTCATCCTGAGAAATCCAAGGAAGCAAAAGTTCTTCCTTCTCCTACAAGGATGAAGAAATCGCAAAAGGGCCAATCTCCAGAGAAAACAGAGGAGACCAAAGCTCTACGTTCTCCAACAAAGTCCAAGAAAGCAGGAGCTCCGTCCCCAGTAAAACCCAAGAAATCGGAAAAGGCCCAGTCTCCCGAGAAACCAAAGGAGACGAAAGCTCTGCCTTCTCCTACAAAGTCCAAGAAAGCAGAAACGCCTCCGTCCCCAGTAAAAACCAAGAAATCGCAAAAGGCCCAATCTCCATCAAAATCAGAGGAAACAAAAGATCTGCCTTCTCCTACCAAGTCCAAGAAAGACTCACATCCATCCCCTGTTAAATCCAAGAAACAACAATCGCACCAATCTCCTTCGAAATCAAAGAGAGATGAAGCACGTCAATCTCCAATAAAAGCGGTCCCAAGCATCCTCAAGAAAACTCGGAAGCGTAGCCCGCTCAAGGTCAACGTCGGTAAGGAGCTTGCGGAGAAACGACAGAAGAGCTTGGATCGGCAACGGGAAGCCAATGGTGAGACTCCGCCTTTCTCTGACAAAGCTACCCCAAGCTTGTTCCCTGAGAGTGATCTACTTTTCAGTAAACCCAAGAAGCGTGTGAGCTTTGAGGCTGCTATAAACCTTGCTGAGGGTGTAGCTGAAGGTGAGGTGCTTGGAAAGGATTTGTTCTTGAGGGAGGGGGTTAGCAGCACGGCCATGAAGGAAGTGATGAAGATTGTTAAAGATGTCAAGGAGGGAAGGGAATCCATCCTTGATCGGCAACCTCAAAAGAAATCAGTTTTCTTCTCTCTCAAGAAATCGTGATTTGTTAATTTGAGGATATAACTTTATTTACGCCATATAGTGGAAACTCAGTATAACGAGGTACTTTGGACCATAAAAAATACCTTGTTATAGCAGTAATCTCTTTATTGCAAAGTTTTAAAAAATAAGTTACAAAGAGCTGGGACCAGATTGTTTACCTTTTTATAGCAAATATTTCATTATATCTGATCTCTATATACTGAGTTTCCACTGTAGTATAATTTTCAACTAATTCATCACACTTTTGACCAAACCAAAACAAAACACTCATTGTGAGCTGAAGTTCATTTTGTGTAAAGCTTGAAAGCAAAATAAAAGAGCAATATGCATTACTCAGACAACTCCAATTTACTTGAATATTTGGACCTCATAAATCTGATGGATGTAAAGAAATCATTTGAAAGAGCTTTAGATGATTGTGCTTTTCATAACATCCTCACATTGGTCCATTTTATGCAAACTTGAATGTATTTTTCAGTTGGGGAAAACAGATAACTACCTATTGGATTAGATATGAATATTATCATGATATACTGACAGTTTTTTGGAAAATGTCCAAGTATATTCTTACAATTTTCTGTGATTGTTACATATTACTACAAGTTTGTTAACATTTTGCTTTATGAGACAAATTGATTTTACCTTTTATCTCATTTTTCAAGTGGCTTCACACCATAGGGCAAAAACAATATTTTGGATGCCCTCAAACACAATTAAAAAATTCATGAGGAAAATAAGGCTTGAAAGGAGATGAAAAGCCAAAGGGAAGATTGAAATATCTTTTCTTATCTATTCAGACAACCGTAGCCATGCTTGGCTTCCCAAATTCTGTGTAGATTTTTTTTTTGTGTATTAATATGTGAAGGTATTAAGATGATGCGTGATCTCATATTTTGTGCCAAATGTCCCTTGATAGATCACCATGTTAATGAAGTTTATTAAACTTCTTGAATTCATGTACAGTGAAACCTCTTTACAATGAGGTCATTAAGACCATGAAAATTACATTGTTATACATTGGAAAGTTGCTTTAAAGAGATCTGACATAACAAAATATATATGCTATAAAGAGGTAAATTATACTGAGTTATCACTGCATCAGGTTCCTCACTATATCAGGGTAAAAAAAACAAAGAACTATAAAGAGCTGGGACGAATAAAATCACCTTGTTATAACAGGTATCTCGCTATATCCGACCTCTTTATAACGAAGTTCCACTGTATACTGTATTGTATTGAGAAACAATTTTATGTAAGTTCCCAATGATATAGGATCTCTGCAGCTGATGGGTATCTGATTGGTTGGAAACTGTAGCAGAATCTGTGACATACTTGCGGACAACTCTCTATTTACTTTGTATGTAAATTTTTTTGAAATATATAAATCTAAATTTTAGAGTAAGGGTTCATCATGATTCTTCCTAAAAACACATGTTAATTGATAAAGGCATGCTATACTAAAGCAAAAAAAAAAATATTTTCTTGAATTTTATGTAAAAGAAAGAAATATTGTATGCATAGTGCATGAAGCATTGTCTGCCATGATCTCACAGATTCTGCCTATGTTGCCAATCGCAAGGATTCCCATCAACAGAAGGGATCGTCGTATCTGTGTGAGTTTGATAATTCATTACTTTTGAATGGATTATCCGATTTTGCCTAAATTTTCAGTTTGTTCATCTGATTTTTTTTCCATTCAATGAGAGCCCGAAAATTCCAGGGTTTGGTTCCCATTTAACAAGTTGCAGTTCATGCAAACTCCTGATCAATATTATCATTTTAACTCATTTTGTTTAAAATGTTGATATGATTTGAAAGATCATTGAGTATAATCATTGTGCCATGTTTGATGTTAAGCCCTGGTCACATAGGACCCCGGAAGCAAGACGATTCACCACGACTCTTTGTTAATTCACAGTTAACTGCCTCAGAACAACAAGTCGGGGTGTTTCGTCGTGTTCCGGGGTCCTATGTGACCAGGGCTTTACCTAGTGTAATTTACATGAATACGAAAATTAGCTTATTGGAAACGAATTTGAAATCATCCTATGTTTATTAGAAAAAATAGCATCTTTTCTGTTACACTCTATTTATTGGTTTATTCTTCAAATATTGAAGTATATTTTAATAGGCGGTTTACTAATATATGCAAATTTTATGCATACCTCTACAACAAAGGTTATTCTTGACAACCAGAAAGCTTGCCTGAGGCTTGGCCGACATAGCAACAAGTAATGTATGCAAACTGGATTCCAATTATTGTAGTCTTATTGTTATCAACCGGTCTATGGAATACCACGTAACTACGTTAAACGCACATAAATTTGAATATATACGGTAAGTAAACCCGCCTGTTGCTGTGTCGCAGCCCCTAATTTTATGAAAAAAATGTCCTTGCTAATTGCTTTCAGTTTATGAAATACAAGGCGTTTGCAAGCGTTGAATTGTAAGTTGTAATCTGAATATCGGTTTATCTCTGATCAGTGCACCATATCTGACATTAATAAGGAACAATTTAAGAGCAATACATTTGTAATTACACACAATGTTACTTACAGAAGGATTTTTGTTAAACATAAAAGTAAAGTTAGAAGCCTGAAATCTTCAGAATTTTAAAGAAAACCCTTTGTACCACAAATATACAGTCAACCTTGCTGGGGGCAAATCTTGTCTTAAGAGTTATAAGAGGGTTAAAAACAACGCAAAGAGAAAAGGACTTGGAAAGTCCTTCTACTGAGAATTATTCCATGAATTCATGCGATGTTTAAGGCAAGCTTGACTGTATTTATAGTGAAATTGCCTCTTTACATGGTTCTTTCTTTCAGTTTCAGATGCCATTGTCTTGCAATTATTTTGCTCTCTTGTATATACCTGTATATAACCTGTATCATGCGTTTGTGATATTTTCTGTAATTTTATTTGTTTTATATAAACCAAATATTATTTTCAAGCACAACCCATTGTGCCCTACATGGCTTTCCGAGCTTTTGTTTATTTCCATTTTTTAAGAAGTGCATTTATGGAGCCCGTCGCAAACAATTTTTGCCATGAATACTGTTGCAAGCTTTATGCCTGTTTAATACAGTTTTCTATGGCAAAAAGTGTTATGCTATGGGCCCTTGCTATCATTAGGAGTAGGAGCTTCATTCTCGTGCATCAGATCGAACCCATCATTATCTTTGGATTTCTAGAATGCCAGAAATCCCTTGATGCTCATTTGATTATTTTGATGGGGTTGACCTTTCCCTGATGGCGTTGGAGTGTTGCTGGAACGTTGCGATTAATTCCAAGTTGCAGTTGATGGGTAAACTCCATTCAAATAAGTGCAGTCCAACCTCGTTATAAAGCGCGCTGATATAACAAGATCTCGTTATAACAAGGTAGTTTTCCTGGTACCATCTCTTTGTACTTTATTGTATTTTGGCCCTGATATAACAAGGTTTCTATTTAAAGAGATAATTTCTTTGGTCCCAATAACCTCACTTTAAGAAGGTTTGACTGTATCTGATATACAGTATGTGAAGAGGTAAAAATTCAGGGACCAGCTCATAATAACTTAGTGTTTTTAACTCTACTATAAAGAGATTACTGCTATTACAAGGTATTTGTGATGGTCCCTAGCACCTTGTTATACGGAGTTTCCACTGTAATGGCCAAAAATGAGAAGTGTTATTGCAACTGATTTGCAATTGGTCACATTGCTAAGGAATCCCTGATGGACAGTGGAAACATAGTATTACGTGGTACTTGGGGACAATCAAAAGTACATTGTTATAGCAGTAATCTTGATATAGCATGGTTATAAAACAAAAAGTTGTAAAAACTTGGGCCGATTGCTCGAAATGGTCCTAGCTATCCTCTTCTTGCTAAGACGTCTTGACTTTTGTGCCACCCTCATAACATAGACATTAGCATTGATACAACTATGTTATGAGGGTGGCATAAGAACTTAAGACGCCCTTTAGCATGAAGAGGATAGCTAAGACTATTTCGTGCACTTGGCCCCAGGGACCAAGCTATTACCACACTTTATTGATATCATTATATTGGATCTCTTTATACTGCAGTTCCACATTTTGGAAGACCATTTCCATACAAGGAATAAGCACTGAGTAAGAGGGACAACCGAATTAGACAAAGTAAACTTCCATTCAAGCATTCACAATAGCTCTATGCACATCCCCCCAAAAAAATTCCTTCCCTTTTATTCTGCACAGAAAAATCAAATGGGTGTCACACCTGTTAAATGAATCAACAGGGAAGAAAACCACTTTGGTTATAGTGCATAGAGCTACATGTAGTTTGAAGGGATGAATTTATTTGTTTGTTTGGTGGGGTTTTTTTTGGGGGGGGTCAAATTCCATTGTCCTTTCTGCTAGCAGTTCAGGAAATGGGTAGGGATTTTTTTTTAAATGAGAGAGAAGGAGACTAAAGGAAACCAGAGACTGGGGATGACATAGAAATAAGAGGGTAGGAAAGAAAGAATTGGAGAGAGAAGAGAGGGAGGAGGGAAGAAGACAGCCGAGTTACCAACCTTCTGGGCCATGCAAAAACATGAGAAATTAAAATGTTGATTACCAAACAGCTGAAGAAACTATTCTCTAATTAGAGAAAGTGTATTATGTTTGATATGAGAACATATTTGGTTCAGCTGTTTGGTGATCCACATGTTAATTTATATCATGCATATCACAGAATGGTTGACATTTCTGGAACTGGGTGGAAGAGAGTGTTGGGAAAAGGAGAGCGAGGTGGAGATTGCAACTCATTGAAATTAAACAGGAATCTCAGAATGAATTGTTAGGTTTCTTTAATTTTTTTGCAATCGAAACATTCATAAAGTTCATTATTTTTTTCACAGTTATATGAAAAATGGTAGCAACAGTTCAAACATAAATACATGTACAAACTTGGTATAAAACAATTATGAAAAAAATGATTCTTTAAAATTCAAATGAACAAACAAACATTTTTCATCTATCCTTCACATGAATTCCAATATCACAGAATAAAGAAGAGAAATTTGAATGAGAATAACAAACATGCTTGAAGCAGCTGAACTATATGATGATGACGGTCTCTTTCATAGCACAGTATCAGCCTCATCTGGCGCTTATACAGTAGAAACTCAGTATAACGAGGTGCTTGGGACCATCAAAATTACCTTGTTATAGCAGTAATATCTTTATAGCAGGTTTGAAAAAAATAAGTTATAAAGAGCTGGGACCAGACTTTTTACCTCTTTATATCAGATATATCAGATATTTGGTTTATCAGATCTCTTTATGCCGAGTTTCCACTGTATGAACAACATAATGACAACAATGTCTTGTAACGACCCATATTGACACAGAATAAGCATGTGTAAACCAATTATGGATCGTTACAAGACAACTGAATAAAATCAATTCAAATAGAAACATTTTTGGGGGTTCAACTGTTTCAGAAAGATTGGTTATTTACATGATACATTCAGTGATTATTCAGTAATATTGGCATTTCTGTAATCTCAATAAAATCCTCAGCATCACATTGAAAAGTGTGATGAGGAATGCCAACCATTATGCAACATGCATTTAGTGAGAGGTTAGAATGCAAATCAGAATACAGCTGAACCAAAGGTTTCTTTAAGGTAGAAAGCCAAAGATGCAACCTATTCCAGGGACCTGTAACATTCAAACAAGTTTGCTTTCAATCACAAACTTTAGTACAGTCAAACCTCGTTATAAAGAGCACTGATATGACGAGCTCTCGTTATAACAAGGTAATTTTCCTGGTCCCAACTCTTTGTTTTATTGTATATTGACCCTGATATAACAAGGTTTCAAAATAAAGAGGTATTTCCTCTGGTCCCAACGACCTCGTTATAACGAGGTTAGACTACATGATTTGCCATAGACTTGCGATTGATATCAATTATACAATCGATCGGATATCTTTGTTACGGGTGTCTGAATATGCGTGAGGTCAAGATTAGAATATGAAAAATCCACAGCTGAATAAAAGTGAGAGCAAAATTGACAATAACCATACTCTCGGCCATTCACTTAGAATGAAAGCATTGTATTCATAAAACGGTATATATATACCTCGTGCATAATCAGGGGTCTGTAACATAAAAGATGCAATTAAACTTACAATAAATGTTTATCGTAAGTCTATGGCAAAATGTGTATCAATGAGATGGCATTAATTGCAAGATTAATTGTATCTCTTTTATGTTACAGGCCCCAGAATGGGTAGAATCTCTGGAAAGGAGGGGAACAAAGACTACTCATTTGGATATTCAGGAATCAAGAAATGAATGTAAGAATGCATATCATTGATGTTCCGTAATGGTCGGCAATCCTGCACACGATTCAATATGAGGATGGCTTTATATTCATAACAAATCTCAGGCATGGCGCAATGGTAAATGAACACTGTACAGTATAAAAACAAATGTGCAAAATAAATTACAATACTGACTAAAAATACATTCATGGTCGAGGGTTTTCTATGTATTTACAAAATCAAATTATCCCCTTTGACTAGGCAGTATAAAAGCAGAGGTATTTCATTATCTTTCTTTGAAACAATCATCGTCAATACGTCTGTTATGTGTTCAATCTAACCCGCTAAGATGTTTACTATGAACTACATTGTAGTTACATTGTTACTTATGAAAACCACAAGGTACACTAGTTATGTGTGTTACGAAATTCCGAAACCTGGGCCCTATTGCATAAAAAGTTGTGTGTAAACGAAAGTCCCCTAAATATGCGCTCCTGATTGGTTGAAATTGGAGTTGCGTTAAATTTTCCAACTTGCATTTAAACATAACTTTCAATATGCCAGTTGCATTAAAACGGTATTCATTCCATAAATTTTGAGAGAATAAATGGGGAAAAAACTGAGACAACTGACCAAAGGGTTGTTATGATATATAGTACAGAACAATACTAACCATTTATCCCAAAATTTGCAAGGGAATTATTAACATGACTCATTTTTCTCTTCATAACTCTATATCTTTATTAACCATTCTTTTGAGATGAGATTTTCTTTTCTAAATCATACTATTGTAACAATCTTCACAAGTCTAAAATGGTTTATGAAAAAAACAAACTTACAAAATTCATGGCCGGACACAGATAAGTTTCTATTTCAGATATTTTAGAATACATTTCATTTGATGACAAATTTATGACAGAAAAACATATATCCACCAATGTATGGATGAAAGCTAATTCATTTTCTTGAGATCTATTTCATTAACTCCTAAAATAATTACTTTTTTGTTTAAATCCTTGCACTCCATTATTACAAATTTCAAAGGAAAATCTTTCATACAATGTACTTCCCCAAGACTTCAATGAATATATTCAACAAATACAGTAGTTCATCTGAATTTCCTGTATTAGTGAAGGATAAAATAAATTTTCTTTGATGATTGTAAACTGAAGTAAAATAGGAAACATAATTGTGCTGAATGAAAAAAAAATCATGATTGTTATTCAGTCACAAAGGAGAAGGGAAATATCAAAACCATCTTATTTCAAACATAATTGTCAGCCTTCATGAATAATAAATAACCTGAAATTGTTTTGATAAACTGAAAGATCAATGAACAGATTAGTATATCCATCCTCATTTTCTCAGATCTAAAACAGAGACCAGCACTATTATCAAATTGTTCAAATATCGATCTAACTACTAAAGGGGAGATCACAGATTTTTAGAAAAATCACAAAACAAATATAGACATAAACTCTTTATGGATCAACCCATTCGTTTTGCATCATTTGAAGAGCAGGATAGATATTACAGAATGGTGGGCTTTTCTATTGTCGGTACACATAACATCATGTACTTGAGGAGCTCTTGTGGAAGAAGTTCCTAAATGCACAGACATATAGGAATGAATAAGATTCAATGGGATTGGTGTGCGAAACACATGGACTGAACACACAGGGTCCATCGTACTTCTTATGCTAGACATCATGCTTTCTGTATTAACACTCCATACAGAAAACCACATACATGTAACTTCTTGATCACTCATTGCAGCGTTCATTGTATATATTAAAAAAAATGCCCTAGATGTATTTGCTTGAACAACACAAGCATCCAGCCATTGGATGGTCCTTGGAGACGATTAATTGGTCCCCATTGTCTAATGTAGACTGTATCAACATTCAGAATTTAAAATCTAAATTTCATCGAAGAGAAATAAATCTGTACTTCCTTGGCACCAGGCAACTAGAGTCCTGTCAGTGATTTTTTTTCTGACGAATTAACCCTCAGCCAATTAGAAAAATTTCAGTACTTAATAAAGGGTGCTTGTAAAAATCACTAGACGTGAAAGTCAAACATATCTTAGCCTTTAGATGGCGTACCACTGGTCGATACTGTAATGGTGTTTGCCGTCGATAGCGATGCAAGCTGATTGGCCGTTTGAATGAGAGTGGGTGTGATGGTGGAAGTCGTCGCCGCGTTCCCCGTCCCTGCTTTCTGCGAAAGGGAAGCAGCCGCGAGAAGCGCCTTCTGAGCGGTCGCATTGATGATGGACATCTGTGGCGAACCAGACGTGGAGGGAGTGACCGCTGTAATCGCGATTGGAGTGACCGTCGTGGCGGGCGTGGCCGCGACTTGACCATTACTCGCAGAGACCAAATTAACGGCTATAGTTCTACCACCAGCGGAATGAATGGCCACTGTTTTGGGTTGCACAGGAGTAGCGTTCTGAGTAACAGCTGCTCCTATAGTATTGATGATGCGTGTAGAAGCTGGTGTGGTGGCACCTGCCGCTATGATGCGTGAGGAGACAGGTGTCGTTGGTGTAGCAGGTGTACCAGGGTTGGAAGGCTGGATCTGTGTGATTCCTGGCGAGAGGTTTAGTGAATGGGTGTGATGCGACATGAGGTTCTGAAGATTCAGACTTGACACCGGTGGGTTGATTCGCTTCTCTTTCTGCCGACGGTTACAGAACCAGACTCTCACGACCTCCTTCTCCATACCGAGCTGCTCACCGAGAATCGCGATCTCTTCTGACGTCGGCTTTGATTGCTGGAGGAAACTCTTCTCTAGCGACACTCTGATGTTCGTCTCGATGCTAGTCCTCTTCTTCCGCCGACGGTTGATTCCTTCTGGGCTGTTGTGAGGGCCGAGTAGGGCAGGGTTTGCAACGGTGGTGTCGGCATCATCGAGCCATTTTTGGAGGAGTGGTTTGAGTTTGCACATGTTTTTGAAGCTGAGGTTGAGAGCTTCAAAACGTGAAATGGTTGTCTGACTGAAGTCATTGCCGTATAGCTTACCCATCGCAAGACCAACATCACCCTGTAAATAAAACAAACAAACAATTTATTATGACTGAGCATGCATCTTGGATAAATGCAAAGGAAAAACACATTCTAGAGCCTGTTGCAAGGAAATTGCTATAGATTCAAATCCAATCAGTTGCAAATTCATGTGCATATTTTCTTTTTGTACATAGTCTGTGCCGATAACAAGACGTACATGAAACAACAATTTTAATTGGTAATTACCAATCAGCTGCAACACCCCCTTTCACTGAAGCAATGCCATCTTTTAATTTTGTTTGATTTTGATTGATTTGATTTATTTTATTTCCATTTCAATAACGTTTTCACAATTTCAACAACAAATTATAATCATTTGCAAGAAAAACAAAAATATTTACAAAGACAGGTCATGATACATAATGTTTGAAAAGCAGGTGATAGAGAGATGGAGGGGCATGCCGAAAAAGCGAGGCTTGTAGAACGCATGCCCCTTCTTACATTGTTACACTTTGTTGCACTGCATTTTAAACCTTAACAACAAATTGTTTTTGTATGATCCCATGACCTTGTCAACAACAAGGGCGGAAGGCTGACAAGATTGCTTGATATGACTCAGCTGTGGTTTGAACCCAAAGTCAGTAAAAACATTTGAATACTTGCCTGAGTGAAACCCAGCTTGATCCTCCTCTGTTTGAATGTCCTTGCAAACTGCTCCAGCTCCTCCAGATCCGTCTGCTCCTCAACATGGCTGTGTGGTATACTGGGTATGGTAGGAGTGGTTACAGTGGTGACACTGCCCCCTTGCTTCTGGGCTTGTTGGAGCTGTAGTTGCTGTTGAGCTGTCACGCTCTGAGCCTGAGAGGGAAAAAGTTATTTATATGTATTATTTAGGAAAATAGTCATATAATTTAGTCATTAAGGGCAGATATAGTCATTCATATATGACTGTGTGGTATACTGGGTATGGTAGGCGTGGTGACAGTGGTGACGCTGCCCCCTTGCTTCTGCGCCTGTTGAAGCTGTAACTGCTGTTGGGCTGTCATGCTCTGAGCCTGGGAGGGAAATAGTTAATGATATCTATTACTTAGGGATATAGTCAAACAATATAGTTATTATGCATTACTTATATTTGTTGTTGCTGCTGATACTGCAACAACTATTGTGCAGTCAGGGATTGTGTTCAGGCTTGAGAGAGAAAAGCCCTAGCTTCAACATAGAGGAATGGGAACTAGAACTTTACAATACTACCAATGAAATGAGATGGTACACTTACATTTGTAGTAGCAGCTGCCGCCGATGCGGCTGCAGCCGTAGCTGTCTGTATTCCAGCTGCTGTTAATGCTGTTTGCTGCTGCAACTGATGTGCATTCAGGGCTTGTGCTTGGGCTTGAGGGACTAAAGCCTTAGTCTTGGGCTAGACAATTAGAACCTTTACAATACTACCAATGAAATGAGATGGTATACTTACATTTGTAGTAGCAGCTGCTGCTGATGCTGCTGCAGCCGTTGCTGTCTGTATCCCTGCTGCTGTTAATGCTGCTTGCTGCTGTAACTGTTGGGCATTCAGGGCTTGTGCTTGGGCTTGTTGAGGGAGTAAAGCCTTAGTCTTGGGCTAGACAATTAGAACCTTTACAATACTACCAATGAAAATGAGATGGTATACTTACATTTGTAGTAGCAGCAGCTGCTGATGCTGCTGCAGCCGTAGCTGTCTGTATTCCAGCTGCTGTTAACGCTGCTTGCTGCTGTAACTGTTGGGCATTCAGGGCTTGTGCTTGGGCTTGGATCAAGGATTGCTGAAGAGTTCAACGAAACACAGGATACAAACAAATCTTTAAAGATCAAAACATTTCGACATAAATCACTTTCCACACTTCCTGAAATACTGAGTAATGGAAAACGATGCAAACAAATTTGTAAAAATCCATCTTGACAGGACATAATGTACATTTATTCTATATTTATGGGAAATTGACAAAGTGAGAAAATAAGAGGTCTCAAACACATTCTAGAAAATGGTGGTGAAAGTTTCAGCATCATTTGGGCATCAGAACTACCAGGCATGATTTTTTTTTTTTCAAATTTTCGCTGCAAAATTCACATGCTAACTAGTGTTAGATATGCATGATAATAAAATATTCACTCAAGTTAGGCTAGCAAGACATGCCATGAAGAAGCATCACAAACATTTTGGCTGATGAACATGATTCATTTGTGGGATTCTGTTACAAGTAAACTTTAGTATGAAAGGGGAAAAAAAGGGTAATTAGTACTTTAAAGTTCTTTTTAGAGATCAACTTTTCAAATATGGTAGACTCTCATTATAACGAGCACTGATATAACGAGCTTTCATTATAACAATGTGATGTTTATGGTCCCAAAATGTAAATTCCCTTTGTATTGTATTGTTTTTGTAACTCCGATATAACAAGGTTCCATTATAACGAGCATACTTCTCTGGTCCCAAGGACCTCGTTATGACGAGAATCCACTGTATTGGGAGGGGAAATGTTGGGTATTTCCTATGGGGCGCCAAGTGTCCGCCATGGTTTTCCGTTACAAAATCAATGATTTTGTAACGAAATTAATCAGCATAAAGATTTTGTTACAAAATCGATTGACAGTTTTAATTTTGTCACAAAATCAATTGACAGTTTTAATTTTGTTACAAAATCATTCGACTTAAATTATTTTGTTACAAAATCGTCCAACAGCGTTGATTTTGTTACAAAATCACTAGCTAAAATGATTTTGTTACAAAATTATTACTATTGATTGATTTTGTTACAAAATCACACCTGCC
>BQKZ01001576.1:55523-69722 GCA_036244855.1 Temnopleurus reevesii
AGGATTTGGATTAGCTACGAGGATTAGGATTATATCTTACCTGTACCATCTGTGCTTGTGAGAAGCTAACAGGGATGGCAGTTGGTGCTGCACCTGCGGCCGATGACGTCTTGCCATCACCTCCAGCTTGGATCACCACTACCTCCTTACCTGTTGGAGGCAAAATATAGAAAAAAGATTACAAAAAATGATTTAGATTATGATTACTCAGGTACTTGTGTTCCATATTCAAAACAAAAATGCATACTGTGTAAGCCAATATTTTAGCGTACAGATATTTTCACGATGTCAGACCAGTTTGACACATTGTTATTTTCACTATTTTGAAGGTGTTTGTACACAAATGAATGGGCAAAATAAGAGTGGAAATTTTCGCGCATCCATAACCGCGAAATTAGCAAAAATAAAACCATCGCAAAAATTTCAGCTTATACAGTATTATGGGGGAGTACCAATAATGGAGTTGAGTGACGGGCAAATATCACTGTGAGCAGGAGGGACAATGGCTTTTGGAGAAAGTACACAATTTCATTGAAGTCTTCACATGAGCTTCATGATCACAAAAGTGACTTCCTATTCATTGTGCGAGACGAGTTTAAACTTATTCGGCTGAATGAGAGGGAAAGAATTTTCCTTTGTGTGCCTCTAGCCATTCATTGTCATTGCTTAAATAAAGTTGTTTACAGATGTAAATACTTTGTTTCTTCAGCTCACAGTGTAAAGAGCAGATCTAGGGTTAATCTTGGAAATGTTGGATAAGTTTCAGGTAATAGTATGAGGGCCTGATTTCGGCGTCTGTAGGACAGCAGACAGCTCAACTGCTGGAAAGAATTCTCTGGGTACCTGTTATCACTATAAAATTAGGGACAATGGAATATCAGTGACTACTGGGCCATTTTGTTCTGAGCTTTTATAGCGATACAGTTAGCAAATGATTATTATGACTTGCAGTGTACAACATGCTTATCCAGCTCAACATATATTGTCAGCTTGTTTATTTCAAACTGAGATGTGGAGTACATTTTGGGAAGCAAGGGATTCATTTGCTAATATTTGAACAAAAAATCTACGTTGGGTTTGCCACCTGTTGGATTCACTGTAATTCAATGACTTTTGATGACTTTGTGATGAGCTTACGTAAAAGAGGATATTAATGTATTAATTTCTTACTTACTTTTCTTGGCTGGGGAGTTTTCAGCTGAATCAGTGCTCATGATGAGGACACCTGCAATTCAAAGAAAAACAAAAGAAAACATTAAAGTTACATACTTGTTTTATCCTTTAAGTTTTTGCACTCCTCAAGGAGAGAATTCAAACTAAAATCTTCACCTGAAATAAAAATGACAGAAAACCACTCTGCAACAATATAAAGATATACTGAAAGTAATTGAAGTGGGTGTGTTCTTTTTTAATATCAGTGACATCACTCATTTAGTCACCGAAACCAAATATTGGGGAGCGGGAAATAGAATAAAACAAAGAGTTGAAGAATGATAATAAAGAACACAAAATGAACGGATTTATCTGAGACAAAGAAATTATTATAAAAATAAAAAGTAAAGATAAAATAAAAACTTGGCAAAAGGCATAACTTTACAACAATCACATACTTTGGACGACAAACTGGTCATCCTTCAAACTATTCAAACATACACAAACATATCAAAATACTGAACATTCCACACATATTCTATATTCAAATCTACCTACTGTCACAAAACAACGCTACAAAAAAAATTCTCCTAAAATATATATATTCTCACACCTGCACACACAAAAGGCATTCTGAATGATCATAAAACTTATATTCATATCATCTACCTTCACAATAGCAAAAATACAGAAAGAAAGAAAGAAATACATGTATACGGTGCACAAAGTAAATGAATAAATATATGTCACACTCTCTTAAAAACTATTCTCACAAAGTAAATATAAATACAAAGTACTATGAACCTCTCACAAGTTGTCATCAAACAAAGAGTCTTCTGTCCATGCAATCCCGGGAAAAATGGACTCCAACCAAAGGCCACTTGTTATATAAAGTGCTCCTACTTCTTCGATCCCACATTCCAATAAATATTTATGACTAGTTACCAATGCACATGTTATGCATTTTTAAAAGGTCTCTCAAAGACTCATTTGCAATTTCCCTCAGTTACGCTATGAAAGATAAAAACATGCCCTGTATAATTTTTCTCATTATATGCAATAAGTGTGGGGAGGTGCAATTGAAATGCATTAGCTGAAGGGAAAATTACCATTTGTATTGCATTTTTTGCATTGTGTTTTTGGCACGCAATGCTATTATTAGCTGTTTTGAAATAAGTTTGAATAACAATTAAAGGCTAATGCAGCAAACAAATTAGATTTGTGTTTTGATGTATTCCATATCTAAGGAGATATTATCAGATTTTGTGAAGGGTTATTAGAGTACATTACAATTATGATTTAAAATAAGTACTTTCTATATTTCCAAAATGAGCTCTATTTTGATAACATAATGCTATACACTTTATATTCTATTCATCTTCAAACTTATTTGATTCCAGTATTAATGGTGGTGATATTATTTTGCATATATGTTGCATTTAAAAGTGAATAATACCTATAGATGTTGGTTTAGGTTCCTGTATATATGTGCAACCTGATTTAAAAAGTGAAGAAACTATTTTTTTTTTAAAAACTTGTGAACTCATCACATAATCCTCACGCTTTTGCTCGAGAATTGGCAAATTTTGAGAAATGTTATCTTACTTTAATGGGATAATTCTGGCTTAGGGGGTGTTGATCAAAAGTTGCAATTGATCAATCAACAGCAAATCAGTTGCAAATTGTAACACCCATTTTGATTCGCGCATACAGTATGCGCTTCTAACAAGACACGCATGAAAAGATTATTTTGATTGGCACATTCCGATCAACTGCAACTTAAAATCAGTCAGCCATGATCGACATGACTTCCGGTAAGGAGCCAAACTGTATGCTGCCATTTTGATTGCGAAGATTGCCGAGCAGAAAAATCACAGATTTGTTTTACCTAGAATAGCGAGTGAGCAAGCTTTCATTCGCTAGCTCACAGCTCCGTAGTCACAAACGTATGTGTTACGCATGTTTTTAGAAACAATCAAAGCCAAAGAGGGGACAAATCAAAATAGACGCGATGACAACAAGCATCGGAAAGTCGTACGAAGTGTTCTGAGTTCCTGAGCTTGGCAAGGTGCGTAAGCAAGGAAATGTTTAAATATCGTTGTTGCCAATACGCAACACGCCGTCCGTTCGCGCTCGCAACCGGAAGTCTTCTCGATCATGATGGACTGACTTTAAGATCAATTGCAACTTATGGACAACACCCAATATGATTATCAAATCTCAAAGCAAGAAAAAAATCTATGCCACTTCTTTATGTACAGAATTTATATTCCTTATCACCAGAAAACTTATTCTCACATTTCCCAATTATTTGCATCAAATCTCAAAGCAAGAAAAAAATATATGCCACTTCTTTATGTACAGAATTTATATTCCTTATCACCAGAAAACTTATTCTCACATTTCCCAATTATTTGCATCAAATCTCAAAGCAAGAAAAAAAAATCTATGCCCTCTCTCTGTGTACAGAATTTATATTCCTTATTACAAGAAAACTTTTCTCTCATTCCAATTATTTGCATCAAATCCCAAAGCAAGAAAAAGAGTCTATGCCAGCTCTCTGTGAACAGTATCCATATTCCATATTGTCAGAAAGCTGAAATTTTCTCTTCAACCTGTCATCTACCCAGAGGGGAGCCTCCCCACAGCTCTGGCTGACTTCATGAATAAAGATAGCCATACCCATGAGCCCCAGGATCCAGCTCACATGAATAATTCAACGCCGCTTGCGGTTCGTGCTATGAATATACATCCATTCTGATTGCACAGGGCTGTTCCCACTGACAAAGACTTTATGCCTCTAGGAGGATTGAATCCTAAATAACCCATTGAATACTGAATTCTATAATTCCCATAGACTTTGTGTAAGGACTACCCGGTTTCAGTATCCAATGTGTTACATGTAATTAAAACAAGAGCAAAAGGCCTATTTAAAATAAAGAAAATAAATAAGGAAACACCATGGCAATAACCCTCCCCCTCTCCCTTCCCCCTCCAAAAGAAAATGCATAAATAAATGTAGTGAGAGAAAAGATGACACAATGAATATACAAAAAAAATAATAGAAATAGGAAAACATAACTTAAGTAATACAGCTTCAAGATGGTACAATTTCAAATCTAAAAAAAAAAGCATCTGGCCCTTTTTTCTTTTGATCATCATCACAGTCAGGAAGCTATTTTAAAATCCATTCACTTTTAATCAGATATTCTTTTTCCCCTCTCACTTTTTCCCATCCCCCTCTCTTATTCCATCCATTTCCATAGTCTTCCTCTCTTTGCAAGTGCTCACCTATCTCTTCTCAAAATCTCCGCAACTTTCATGATTCAAGATTCATTAATCCCCTTTTTCTAACTCTGCCGCCCACCCCAACCTCCTCCCTTTCAAATTCATTTCTGTTTCTCAATCTTTGGCAGTGGAAACGTTGCCTGCATGACGTTGAGATGGCTAAGAAGAGAAGAGACAAGGCAGATAGAATTGATTGCTGCACTACGCTGCATGGCTTCACTCAAGCAGATATGGACATTTCATGACAACGAGAGAATCATCATGTAAAATTGCACACCAGGGAAAGTACAGAGTATAAACACCGAAAAACTTTTTAGCTGGCATTTGAATAACACCAGGGAGACTACAGAGTATAACAACCTAAAAACTTTTTTTGCTGACATTTAAATAACACCAGAGAGACTACAGAGTATAAGCACCTAAAAGCGTTTTTGCTTATAAAATTTGAATAGCACCAGAAAGACTAGAGAATAGGCCCCTAAAAAATTTGCTGACGTTTGAATGATACACAAATCTTCTGATGATATAGTAACGAGTGGAATAGCCACTTTAATCTAATTAAAATAGTCCATTTACCATTCCCTTTTTCTTCTGCTATTTAAGTAAACCATTAATTCTCTTTTATATAACAAAGCAAAAATAGATGAAGACAATGAAGAGGAAAAGACCAATATCAATCCCATTTAATCAGATCCTTTATTGTACTACTTCAAATAAATATAATATATAATAAATAAAAATAAATATACATATCATAAAATATAGTTTGTTTTTATTTCTCTTTGTTTTATGATTGTTGTTGTCTATATGTATTTTTGTGATTTTTAAATGGTTTCCAAATGTTACAGCCATAAAATTGCACTTTTTTAGACATGTCATTTGTTAAGCAAGAGAAAATATAAATCTTCAATTAAATGCATTATGGATATCATAGCTGGAATTTTGTTACAATTTAAAGTAACCAATATTGACACTTATCTCTCATTCGAGAAACACCCTTTTCCAACATATACTGTATTTCTTCTTCACAACAAACCTTGAAAGGGAGTTCAACAAACAATTACACCTTCAGTTCTCTACAGAATAATTTTGTTGGTTTCTTTCTCCATCTTTTTTTTTTTCTTCCTTTAACATCATTTGAGACAAACACATCTTGGAATGTCTTATTTCTCTATTGTCAACCCGAAACTTACTGTGCATAACAACTCAAATTCTTACAAAACACTTGTTCTATACATTTGATTTATTTGCCTTTTCCCTCTGTCCATTTTCTGCCTATTATCATTCAAAGCATGTATTTTTACCCCTATGTCTAAAGCAAATACAAGTGTTTGTTGGGGGCCTCTTGGCTAGTCTTGCATTATTCATTTATGGAAATGGAATTCAGCAAACATCAGGCTTAAAAAAACGAGCGGGGGCAATCGGCCAGAAAGAAAAGGCAAACAGAAAATACATGAATATTTCAGGAATGAAAAATTCATGATAACGGGAGATTGAGTTTGGCTGTAGGGTTTGAAGGGAAATTTCTTCATTTGTTTTGCATGGTATGTAGTTTGCTGCCTCGGGATCCTCTTTTGACAGAAGAAACTAAAACTTACAACAACAACAAAAAGAAAAAAGGATAGTTTGAGAGAGAAAACAAGCTGTGCTATATATGTGCAACGGTATGAAACAGATAATTTAAAAACTAGATAAAAAGAAGATGAAAATGTATTAAAATGTATGGTTCTCGTGGTTGCGGTGATGATGATCACGATGATGATAATAATCGTGATCACGATGATGATAATGATGGTGATCAGGGCCCGTAACATAAAGGTTTGCGATTAATTGCAACCTGATAGCGATTGATATCAATCGCAAGTCTATGGCAAATCATGTACTAAAGTTTGCAATTGATCGCAAAATCAAATAGCGATTAATCGCAAACCTTTATGTTACGGGGCTCTGATGATGATGATGATGATGATAGCAATGATGGTTATCATAATGATAATGCAGATAACTAGAATTGTGATGACAATCATGATCAGATAATGATGATGATGATGATGATGATGATGATGATGATGATGATGATGATGATGATGATGATGATAATGCTAATGATGATAGTGATGATGGATTTGGTGATGGCGAGGATGAGATAAAAAAATTGTTTGTTTGCCCTTAACAATACATTTTAGTTAATTCATTAAATTTCAAAGCTTTTCACACATTAGCGAGTTGTTATTTTCACATTTTGAAAGAATAAAGCACCACAAGTGCATAGGGGACACTCTACTGATTGAAAATTTTAACGAATTCATGGTAGCAAAATTTGTGAAAATATATTACCCAAGCAAAAGTTTCAGCTTTTAGAGTATGTATTGAGTTTGAGTGTGGCTGCAAATAAATTAGGATAGAGATAATAGCATACTGTATGACACAGGACATTGTGATGTTGAACGATCAACCTTTGAGAGTGCATGTTGCGTCAAATTTGATATTATATTTTAGATAATATTCATGAAAACAAATAGCATTACAAGTCCCCCACCCTTTCCCGGCGATGTTCCTACTCAACAAGTTGATCCCTCTTGAAATCAATGTTCTTTCTTTTGAAATGACACTCTCCCGTCCCTTATATTCTACTCTCTCCTTGTATACCCCAAAACCCATGTCATTCCTGTATCTCTCCACACCTTCCAGGTACTCATTTTAATTGTGGACTTTTTCCTCCTTTTTTTTTCTGCCCTGAAACACAAACGAACAACTGTACTTCAAGCCTAGACCCTTTATGCTAATCAGCCAGTGTTTGCACAGTGAGCCAGTCTGAATCGCTTCTGTGTATGAGTGTGCATAGAGGCTGCACTATTACAGATTCTGCATAAATGCATACACAGCAGGGCCACACAAAAGGGCAGCTATTCCCAGCACAGCACGGGCTGTGTGTATCTTATATGCACACATTGATTGTGTGTGTCTGTCAATGCCTTTGTGCAGAACAGTCACGGAGCCACGCGTGTGTGTGTGTTTGTGTGGGTGATTTCATGCATAATGCATTAGAGCACAGTGGATAATGGCATAGAGCGTTCTTTATGCATTTATGCATAGACAGAGACCCTCATGCATACTAGTGTATACAGAGGGGCAGTGAGTGGTGGAAAGTATGGGCCCTTTTGTACCATGTAATCCTGAATACCACAAGCCAGGTGCATAATTCGTGGACGGAAGAAAGTGATGATTGAATTTCTCTTAGAGAAATGCAAATGAAGTAGGGTGGAGGTACGATTGCGGCATAAAACATTTCCAAAAGCAAGGAAAATTCTCCAGTTCATGCTTGGGGTGCACATTTCTACTTCTAATAACCTCCTAAATTGTAAGCATAAGCAAAAAAAATATCCAGATAACCATTACATTAGCCTAAAGGAATATAACAATATTTCCATTTGCAAATTGGGACTAGTCTGATGTTTATGATTCAAATTGCAATTCATTTTGTTAAAAAATACATACTGTATAAGCCAATATTTTGGCGTACAGATATTTTCGCGATTTCTGACCAGTTTGATACATTGGCGTGTTGTTATTTTCACGTTTTTGAAAGTGTTCGTACACAAATGAATGTGCATCATATAGAGTGGAAATTTTTGCGAGGCCATAACCGCGAAATTAGCGAAAATAAAACCACCGCAAAAATTTCAGCTTATACAGTATACAGGAGAAGATCAAAGATTTGCCATGGCCATTGTGGGGAGGGGAGAGGGGGAAGGGGGTGATGATTATTTCATCTTCCTTCTGCAGAAATGAATTTGATTTCAAATTTAGAAAATATTACACATAGATGCCAACCATCCGGTATAAATAATGCATGAGGAGAGGAGTCAAAATACAATTCATTAAACAACCGAAGAAAATATCTTCTCAAGAAAGAGATGGTATGATTTCTGTTATAGTGCTTTCTCTCATAAATATTTGGTTCAGGTACTTGTTCTAAAGCAGGACAGTAAATTAAAATTGTTTTGATGAAATGTATGATGCCTTCTGATGTATCCAACAAGAATATTTTTGTTGTAAATATATGGTCAAGCTGACAATGTAATGTGCAAAACTGGAAGTGACACCACTCAAATTCCTTACGAGTCAAATGAGTGTGAAAACTGGGCATAGTTTCTCCTACATTTGCCATGTCTACGGAATAATTTTACTTTTCATATTTGATTAGTGATTTTGGACATTGAAGATACATTTTTAATTATAATACTTAAAGATTTGGACAAATGAGGAAATCAGTGAAAATTTTCAGACATGTTTATAATTTGATCACATCATGGGTGCACTACTAGCTATGAATTTCTTTAAATAAGTGGTGCAAAATTCATCATTTCTGCAGAAAGATACAAAGTTTTTATTAATGTAAACATGCAAATATGGGATCTACAAACCATCATGAAGATATCCTTTAGTTTATAGGGTTTTGAGGAAATCATATCTACAGGGAAAAAATTAACATTTTATAACATTGATATGAATGTAATAAATGGTCAGTTGTGCAACTATGATGTGATCAGTTGCCAAGTTGTCCTATATGTAAACATTC
The DNA here is from genome assembly GCA_036244855.1 of Temnopleurus reevesii. Lineage (NCBI taxonomy): Eukaryota > Metazoa > Echinodermata > Echinoidea > Temnopleuroida > Temnopleuridae > Temnopleurus > Temnopleurus reevesii. Next base: position 64,546 of record BQKZ01001576.1, read on the forward strand.
ATAACTTTCTTATTTGTTGTCCGAGTTTTCTCACACTTTCTTCGTTCTTTTCATCTAATTTTTCTGCTCCTGTTGTACTAATAGTATTTTTGTGTAGCCTCTTCTTTTAATTTATTTTTCTGATTTTTTTAGATGAGCCTTTAACTAAAGAAAAAAAATTCTGCCCCACACCAAGCCTTTAATAGGTCAGACAAGCAACAATGTTGTTTTTTTCAAGTTAGCAACACTACATATAAATCATTTCTAAAATGCCTGTTATGATTTTCTAATACTAATCGATTCCATATAAAAACAATTGACTAATTTTGGAAAGTCATTTGACAAATCATTCTGCTCACATTGTGCTCCTAATTCCCTTCATGTATCATATTCTTTGTATTCATGTGTCTTTGCCTGCATTTGGTTTGAGAGGGTTGGGTTGGAAAACCTGCAGGTTATGGACAGTAATTAAGTTCTCCTTTTTCCACGCCCACGCGCAACTGCAGGTTTTAATTATCTATCGCAAGTCTGTAACTGTTTTGAATTTGCTAAATAAATAATAATAATAATAATAATTTATGTACCAAATTCAATTTAAGTGACCCCTTTATTCTGTAATGTTTATTTCATAGTTTCTACAATTCCAATTATGTCTACCGTAATTTAAATACAAATCACTATTCACATCCTAACCCTCTGGAGAAAGAGTAAATGTTTAAATCATGTTTAATGTTCAATGCAAAATACTAACATTTTTATTGTTCATTGTCCAATATAACTTGTGATCTTTTTTTTATCAGTTTGTCTTGATTTTTCTGATGTTACTCAACGAAAGTTTTTTGTTACCTAATATCAAGACAATTCACTGTAAAGCCCCGGTCACATTGGGCCACCGGAAGCAACACAATTCAACACGACTCTTTGTTCACAGGCGGCCAACTGTAAACTGACAAAGAGTTGTGTTGAATTGTGCTGCTTCCGAGGCCCAATGTGACCGGGGTCTAAGGAGACGGTACACTGTACATGAGTTGGTTGTTGCTAGGCAAACCAAGCTACATTCACAATATTTGCCCAATATTTGCCCAACTGTGTAACACTAATGTATGCAATTTAGTAACACATAAAGTACAATGTTAACATACAGGTGTACAGTTGAATAAATAATGGCTTGTGGCAAACAAAGATACAATGCATCTGATTTGACATGAGGTCTAATAAAAAGTTGTTCAGTTGCCCTCCACCGCCGTCTGAAATTGGCCTGACCTATTTTTTCCCCATATTTCTTTTCTTTTCTTTTCATATAGCCTACTTTGTAACAAAATGTTTAATTATTCATAAATATACTTGGTTTAAAAAGACTCATTCAAAATGGGTAATTATTATTCCTTGGCCTCTCGCTCACCTTTCGTTAATGGACAACAACAACTATCTGTTTTTGAGGAATACTTTTGATAATATTTTTAGTTTCTGGGGATTTCTAAGGTCCTGGCAAGTTGGAGGTTGAAGATTTCAGTCTCAGTCTTCATGGATTCAAAACTAAAGAAAAAAATCAGGAAATTTTTTTGACGAACCAGGACATTTTTTTTTCAAAAATGTCATTCTTCGTGGCAAACTGGCAACCAAATATTTTTTCTTGGTCTTATGAAAGATGATGATTCCTATCAATCCCACAATGTCTAACATTATAAAAAGATATTCTGTTAAACCCCCACCCCTCCCAAGTGATTTGGAAACTTGTAATACCCCAGGTATATTTGTATGGTACAGTATGCCCACCCAGATGATTATTTTGAAACCTCTTGATTTGATTTGCAAGACCACTATTGTCTGAGCTCACAGCCGTTTATGGGACTTATTTTGTGAAGCTATACATTCCTTAATCAAAGTCAATAAATAGTGATTTTGTCTAAAAGATAAAGAATTTTAAGAATACAAAAAAACAGGATTTCAAAAACAATGGGATATGATAAGTCACTTGTACATGTAGGAGGGTGAAGAACACACTTCAGACCATGGGCCGTATTCTGAAATCGTTCTTATCTTAAATTCGTTCTTATCTACGTCACTTTCCTAAATCGGTATTCTGAAAACGTTCTTATCTTTCTTCCTAACTTTCTTCTTATCTTCTGCCTAGATGACCACGCCCACAATATTTAGCGCGTAATACTGATCTACACGCGCGCCCTATGATTTAGGACGTATTTTGAAAATCTTCTTATCTTAAATTTGTTCTTATCTTTCTCCGTATTTGAGAAGATATTTAAGATAGGGGTAGGGCTATCTTATCTCATATAGTTTTGAATTTGCTCATCAAACACTAAGTAAAATATGCTCAACAAGCAAGAAAGAGACCATACTTGAGTAAAAATATAAAAAGCAAGAAGTTTTATGAAATTTTCCTCATAAAATTAGAAATTTTAATTTATCAAAGAACAGCCCACGTGTTTCATTTGAGCCACGTGGGCAACATGATTTTTCACTGTTTTTGCTTCAGGGAGCGCGTAGCGCAATTGCAGCGCGCATTATATCAACTACGCAGAAGGGCGAAACTTGACCCTTGGCTGTGATGTTAGAGGCATTGTTATTGGTTGATTTTCTTATATAACTGTTTAAATGATTGGTCAAGGGACCAAAATGGGCGTGATGGAAGATAAGAAGAAGGCGGTCTTATAAGACAAAAGATCGCGTTAAGAAGATTTTCAGAATACGTCTTAGGAAAGATTTTAGGGCGTTCCTAAGTCACAGAGATAAGAAGAAAGTTAGGAAGAAAGATAAGAACGATTTCAGAATACCCCCCCTGAGCTTTATTTACTCATAGCTCTGTCATTCTATGGGTTCATTTGGCAAATAATATTCACAATGCGTTTAACCCATTGACTGCTGAATTCTGCAAGTACCATAGACATTGTGCAGGGATATCTAGTTAAAGGGGAACTTTTATGACACTGTAGAGTAACTTTTTCTGATTTATCTTTTCAATATGCATCCATATCCACGACCCTTTTCATCCCTTTTTATTTCATAGAGGTGAAAAATCAAGAAATGTCATTGATGTTTGGAACGCCCCTCAAAAACGGACCGCGGGTGGTCCGGTAGGTTGGGACATCAATCTGTCAATCATGATGACGTCATATACAGACATTGCTGAGCATGAACCGGCGTTTGCGTGTGTCACTCTATGCATTTATGGTATTGTTTGGCGCCATTTATGGTATTGTTTGGCGCCAATTATACCCGCGTTTTGAACATATTTTAGATATGCGGGATATGGCGGATTCTTCAGTCAAGTCCTGACTCGGATTTCGAGGAGGATATTGAACAAGAACTAAGGATAAATAAATATTAGGGGCGCAATCGTACATGTTTGAGTACGTGGTTTTGACGCAAGACTGGATATGACATCACAGACCCCGTATGTCAATAGATGTGTCGTAGAGGGTGTATTTCTGGGAGGCGGGGCATAGCTCTCTGACCCAGATAAAAATGTTGATGGAAAATAATTTTTTTATGGTGCTGTCACATTAATTCGCGCATCATATTAATTCGTACATCTTATGAATCTCTACAAAATCGATGAAATATTGCAAATCTAACATCACCATCGTACAGAGCGTTGTTTATTTGCCTAAATTGGAAATTTTCTTAGCAAAAGGACCAAAAACAATGAAAATATTGCCAAAAGATCGGCAGATTTGCTTGCATTTGCAGAAAAACACGGGTCTCGCGACACTGAAGTGAATCCTTCCAATTTTCAGACAGAAATCATCAAATTTGTAAGTAAGCAGACATACCATTCGATTCCTTGATATTTTGTGGTCAAGCTACTGTAAATTTTGCATCTTAGATGGAAGCAATTTTATGGTAAATCTTGTTCAAAACGGGGCCTACGAATTAATATGACACAATTTGTTGACAATTCTCGCCATTTTCCAGCATGGAGCGATGCGATCGTTTCGTCAATCGAATTTTGATATCGCGATATCTCCGTGATTCTTTCGTGGATTAATTTTATTTTTGGAAATATTTGAAGCCTGAAATATCTAATTTCATTTCGTGCCAAGATTTTAAAAAATCATTTTGTATTTTAGGAAATATATTGTGCTAAGTACCACGATCCAAAAATGCTCTAGAAAAAGGATACGAATTAATGTGACCCCATCATACGAATTAATATGATGGGCGAATTAATGTGACAGCACCATACTTTTATAATCAATAATCATTGTTCATTATTTAAAATAAAAATTGTCGAAAACTCTCCCACTTTTTAAGTTTTAACATTAATTTGACCATTTAACTTTGCTTTAGAAGTTTGGTTTCATGCATCACATCACATTTTCACTTTCAATCTTTCACCCAATTCACATAAAACTAAGGAAAAATTGACAAATTGTTTCATTTCATTTCATTTTTATGAACAAATCATCCAGTTCAAGAACAAAACAGGTAAAGTTTCAATCACCTCAGGCTCTGACCTCAAACAAAAACAAATAAAAACATATTTAGAATTTTAGGCAGCAATGCATGCTATGGCTATGCATGATCACCCAATCACACACAAGTTCCCAGACAGACCCAGCACTTTATCTCAACACACGATCACACACACAAACTCCCAGATGCAATTGACACACATTTTTGTCAAGACATCAAAAATGTTTATCTCCACATTCACTCAAATTTCTACTCAAACAGTACTTTAAAAGAGGTAAAAACTCCCAAAATACATAATCAAAACAAAGCATAACATTGCAGGAAGTTAAATACTCATAGATGAATATCAATGACTTTACAAATCGGAAATATGAATATGTAAAACTGTTCATACCTGTCCTTTCATCATCGCTATCCTTCGCACCATCCGCCATTTTGCATATTAAAATACTAGCAAATCGACTGCGCGCAATCTGATTACGTAAGGCGTATACGCTTGTACAGCATACTGCCGAAGAAATCCGGAAAATAATGAGATAATATTCAGTTGAAATACAAGCGATAAGGTACACAAAATATGAAAAGAATTAATGTATTAGATATTTGATAAAATTATGAAGAGCTTCATACCTGTTTTCTTCTCAGTCTGCAAACGGGTTGTGCGATTTGAGGAGTCTTCCGAAGCCTGGATATTCACCGAAAATTAATTCAGCTACGCTGTCATGCAAATAATATGCTAGACGCGAAACAGTCGTTTTGGCGAA